>JAZHEH010001180.1:5437500-5714919 GCA_036589455.1 Ateles fusciceps | reverse complement strand
CCAAGACCACTAAAGTTTCCTCCACGACCAAAGTTGTCATTCCCACTGAACCCACCTCCACGACCACCACCAAGGTTTCCAGAACCACATGGACCTCTTTGGCTGAAGCACTGGCCATCTCTTGCTTTGACGGGGCTTTCCTAACTTCACAGCCGTGGCCATTCACAGTATGGTATTTCTGAATGACAATCTTATCCTAGGAGTCACGGTCGTCAAAGGTTGCAAAGGCAAAGCCCTTTTCTTGCCACTGCCTCGGTCAGTCATGATTTCAATCACTTCCATTTTTCCATGCTGTTCAAAATAATCTCTTAGGTGATGTTATTCAGTGTCTTCTTTAATGCCAACAAGAAATTTTTTTTTCACAGTTATGTGGGCACCTGGTCTTTGAGAGTCGTCTCTTGAGACAGCTCTCTTTGGTTCCACGAATCTTCCATCCACTTTGTGTGGCCTTGCACCCGTGGCTGCATCTGCCTCCTCCACAGTGGCATATGTGACGAACCCAAAGCCCCTAGAGCAGCTTGGTGTTTGGATCTCTCATTACCACACAGTCCGTGAGCATTCCCCATTGCTCAGAATGGCTCCTCAGGCTCTCGTCGGTTGTTTCAAAGCTCAACCCTCCAATGAAGAACTTCCTCAGCTGTTCGGGCTCTTTAGGAGACTCTGACTTAGATGATCACAGGGAGAAGAGAGACTTTAATGATGCTTCTTCAGTGGCGTCCACAGGCATAAAGGACTATTAATTATTTTTGACATGGAGTTTCATTCTTGTTGCCCAGGCTGGTGTGCAACGGTGCGATCTCAGCTCACCCCAAGCTCTGCCTCCTGGGTTCTAGCAATTCTCCTGCCTCAGCCTCCCGAGTAACTGGGATTACAGGCATGCGCCACCATGCCTGGCTAATTTTGTATTTTTAGTAGAGATGTGGTTTCTTCATGTTGGTCAGCTGGTCTGGAACTCCCAACCTCAGGTGATCCACTTGCCTTGGCCTCCCAAAGTGCTGGGATTACAGGCGTGAGCCACTGTGCCCGGCCATAGATATCAATTTTTACTCAATTCTTGGTGTGGTCAAAAGTGAAGGGACGGGCAGGATGAGGGGCCCAGCAGCCACGTGGGCCAAGTCAGAGGTAGGAGGAGGAGCTGGGGTCTGTGAGATGTAGGTGGCCTGGGGCAGGGAGTCTCAGCAGGTGGGGAGACATCAGGGCAGGCTGGCTGGCACTGCAGTTTACCATGCCTTCTTTATCCTCCCATGTTGCTTTTTCAGTCTCCTGGATGTTGATGTTCTATTTAACCCCCCCCCCCCCCATGTTATCTATGAATCCCTCCGGGGATAGGCGGGGACGTTTAGCGGGTGAGGGCCCCTCGTCTCTCCCCCCACCTCCATTGCTGGGGGAGGGACCAGTGGCAGCTGCTGGGGTTGCTCTGACAGTTTTGGTTGTTGGGAACTGTGGCTGGCAGCTCTGGGTGGAGAAGAGTTACTTGGTGCAAGAGCTGCAGGATCCTTGCACTGGATCTCCTTCCCCCGCCATCTGCAAGCCTGAGGAGCTGGGCAGGTGGTCTATCCCCAGCACCTGAGAGGCCACATTTGCTGGCCAATGGGAGCAGCCGGGAACTGGGCCAGGGAGCACTGCTGGAGCTGGGTCAGGCCTCCCAAAGGGAAGGACATCTCCTGCAGGGCTGTGTGCGCTGGGCACTCCATGGCCCTTGGAGTGGAAACTCACTGCAGGCACCTGGGCCTTGTCAGTCCCTTCGTTTCTGTCAGGCTCCTGCTATGGACATTTCCCTTTAAGGCCCTGGGACTCCATTCGAGGGAAGCGAGGTTTCCCTGAGTCTCCAGGGGCCTCGAGGTGGATGCTGCTCCCTCATTGCTACAGGGGCCCCCTTTCTCCTCCTCCTGCCCCTGGGTCTCTACCTGATCGTCCACCTCCATTGATTTCTCTCTCTCTGCCCTTACCTCAGTCTTCAGGATCGGGATGGAATTCCAAGACCTGTTCCCCCGGCACTTGTAGCGAAGGCAGTCGGAGGGGGAAACTTGAGTCTTAGATGAGGGATCCTCACGGGGCTGACGCGTCCGAACATCACGGAGTTGCGTGAGAGACATGGGTTTCTCCCTTGAGGGGGGCCTCCAGACCAGAGGAGGCAGGTCCCCTCAGTAGGGCTCTCGAGTTCCCAGGAAAAGGCCACTGCCTCCAAGGGGTGACATTCGAGCTGGCTGGAAAACAAGGCCCAAGACCTCGCTGAGGTTTCAAGAAGAATCCAGAAGAGCATAGGGTTCCCCGGGGCAGGCACACGCGCGGGAGCTGCGGGGTGAACCCGGCCAGCCGAAAAGTCCACATGGACAAGAGGAGACCATTGCGGATGCCACTGCTGCCGGGGCTTGCGGTGGAACCAGGAACGAAATTTGCTTAGGAAATTTCCCATATTGCACAAGTTGTGCGTGGACTAAAATGACCGTCAGAAATGGAGAGGGTACTCCTGAGTCACCCACTAGTCTGTGGCCGGGCGGGCACTGGGCAGCTGGGCGCTTATGACATCCCAATGGGGCTGGTGACAGAGCAGGGTGTGGGGTAGTGCACAGGAGCCCAGCAAGGGCACCTACAAGTGGAGTCAAAGGGCAAAGGGCGAGGCTCCCCACCCGTCCAGCTGGACTCTCTAGCCCCAGGGACGTCCTGCTCCTGGGGGCAGGTGTGTGGCCCTGGATGGGCCCCGCTGTGGGGCTGTGGGGGATGCAGGGCTGATCTGCCAGAGCCCTTCCCACCTGGTGCCTGGCCCAGGCACTGGCTGGCACCCAGTGGCTATGTCTTGGCTGGTCTTGTCCCCTGGGTTACAGGGCCAGACCCTGCTGGAAGCAGAGCACAGGACTAGCCAGATCCTGCCAGGCTCCCCTAGGGCCTCTTCAGCACCTCTGTGCTCCCTGGAGCCAGGCCCACCTTCTCCTTTGCAGTCCTGGCCTTGCCAGGCAGATTTCAGGAGAGGATGCGTGCCCTGGCTTGACTGACTGCCACCCCTTACCACTTCCCTTCCTGGCAGTCAGGGTCTCCACTTCTTTTACAAATTTGCCTGAGAACTTTCCTCAGGTCATTCAGGTGATCATGACCCAGCCAGGCTTTGAACCCAGGCTGTGCGATTCCACAGCTGGCACTCTGGCCTGTGTGCCTTCTCATCGTGGATACAGCATGTATTCTTAATTTTCCTGTAGTCCTAGGGTACTTAGCACCGTGGCATATCTGTAATAAGCACATGCACACATAGAAGGAGGTCTTCAACACAAAAGTTGACCATGGCCCACTCTGGGCTCCAGTCCTCTTCAAAGATGTAGGGCAGGGATCACCAGCTCTCAGCACAGCACCATCCCACACTGCTCTTCTAATGGAGCCTTTCAGCCCAGATGTTCTTTCTCGTCTAGTGGGAAGAATCTAAGTACGTAAAGACGGTGTTCTAGATCAGCTTTGGTCTATCCTGAAAGAAATTCACCAGGGGGTCATTCCACATAAATAAAAGCCAGTTTCTCTAGTCTTCCTGGATGTGTCTAGAAAGCAAGTACATTATTTATTTTCAAGTTTTAGTGGATCAATGTATTGGATTAAAATATGATCAACATAATTTCGTCATTGTGAGCATGCCAGCTGGGTCCGCTCTTCACCACACATTATGTTACTCTAGATTTTCTTACGGCCAAGAGAAAGACACACTCTTGGATGTTGGGACTAGGGAAACATGTATGAAGAACCATTCGGCCACTCCACATCCTTTCATTAGAGAATTGAAACCATCTATATTTGAGGATGTTACTAAAAGGTAAGAAGTTACTTCTGTCATTGTGTTAACTGTTTTCTGGTTGCTTTGTAGATCTTTTGTTTCCTTCTTCTTTTATTGTTTTCTTTATGGCTTGCTGAGTTTCTGTACTGATAAGCTTTGATTCCTGTCTTCATTTCATTGACATATCTGATGCAATTTTTTCCCTTTGGTTACTCTGTAGCCTACAATTAAAAATTTATAGTTATGATAGACTAAAGCTGATAAAAAGTTGTGATCACACATGAAGATGCTATACTCCCTCCACATCCCATGCCAATGCAAAAAATTTATACTTTTTGCCATGATTTACATTGTTCTGTATTGTGTATTTGTTAAGAACTCAGTGTAAATATAAAAATAAAGGATGTTCAACTTTCTCAAGGGTGAATTGAAAGATTCTAAAGGATCATTTCAGTAATGTACAATTCTCAATTTGAATGTGAATTTACTTTTAACAGTTAGGTTGATAGTGTCCTGTGTTTTTGTATTAGTAGTTATTGTTCTTTCACTTGTGATTGAAGCACTCCCTTAAGCATTTCTTGTCAGGCTGGTCTTAGGGTGAGGAATTGCATCAACATTTGCTTGTCTGGGAAAGACTTTATTTCTTTAATTTCTGATGGGTAGCTGTGCTAAGTACAGTACTCTTTGCTGACAGATTTCTCATTAGCACTTTGAATATATCATCCTAACCTCTCCTAGCCTTGAGGGTTTCTGCTGTGAAAATTCCTGATAGTCTAATGGAGACTTGCTTACTTGTGATTTGATGCTTCTCTCTTGCTAATTTTAGAATTTTTTGTGTTTGACTTTTGACAAATTGATTATAATGTGCCTGAGAAAAGACCTTTTTGGCTTGAATATGGATGAAACCCTTGAAGCTTCATGGATCTGGATGTCCATATCTCTCCCAAGAATTGGGAGATTTTCAGCTATTTAATTTGTTGAATACGTTTTCTGTATCTTTGTCTGTCTCTTCTCTCTGTTTCTCTTCTATATTGCCAAAATCTGTTATCTGAATGGCATGGCACAAGTCTCGTAGGCTTTCTTTGATTCTTTTTTTTCTCCTTTTTTCCCTCGGGCTGTGTTATTTTAAAAGTCCTGTCTTCAAGTTCAGAAATTCTTTCTTTTGTCTGATCTAGTGTGCCATGGAAGCTCTCAGTTGTACTTTTTATTTCATTCATTCAGTTCTTCATTCCTAAGGTTTGTGTTGGCTGGTTGGTTTTCTTTAATGATATCTATGTCTTTGTTGAATTTCTCATTCAGGTTATGGCTTTTTTAATTATTATTTGATTAAATTGTCTATCTGTACTATCTTGTATCTGATTGAATTTTCTTAAGATCAATATTTCAAATTCCCTTTGAGGCAATTTGAAAATTTTCATTTATTTAGGGTAACGTTCTGAAGAATTATTGTGCACCTTTGGTGGTGTCAAGTTTCATTGCATTATCATGTTTCTTATCTCCTATATTTATATTTATGATACTGTTGACATGGTCACCTTTTCTAATTGTACAGAGTGGCTTATGTGAGAAAGACTTTCACCTGGAGATGTAGCTTAGGGTGTCAGTTGGATGGGCTGCATCTGCTTTAGTTCCAGGAGGACACAGTAGTGTAGTATCTGTGCTTTTCTCTTGCCTTTTTTTTTTCTTTTGCTATTATCCATTTTGGTGATACCTGTGAGTGCCTCGGTGACCTAGACTGTGGGAGCATGTGCAGTTTGTTTGCCTGCGGGTTGCAGGAAGGCGGTCTCAGGAAGCTGCATGCCTAGCTAGTGAGTGTGTTACTGAGTCACAGGAGTTGGTTTACCAGTTTCAGATGGGACTCCCCTGGAAACACTCTCCTGGCTGTGGATTACTGGGGCTGGTCTGCAGGTTTAGTATAGGGATCTCCTGGAAGCAACAGGCCCAGTTGATGAGCACACTGATGACACAAGAAATCAGTCCACAGTTAGAGTGTTGCAGTCACTAGCATGTGGAAGACAAACCTCTTTGACAGTTTGTTTCTATGATGTAGAGAGCAATAGCTGCTTTCCTGGAGAATCCTGTTGTTATTACAGGGTAGCCTCTGGGATGGAAGGAGGCAGTGACCACTAGTTCATGGAGCAGAATAGAGTCAGCTATGGCTTGGCTTTCTAGATGGTGCTGTATGTGGGCTCCTCCTCTAGGGCAGTATAGCCCTGTGGGCATCAAGCAGCTCCCTAAACTGAGCTCAGAAACTGTAGAGACTACAGGAGTTCCGAGCAACAAAGAATGCAGGTATCTGCAATGTTAATGGGACTGCTGGAGGTTGTTTGCTTACATTTTTCCCACTAAGGAAATGGTTGTCTTGTTCCCAGTTGCTCCTGACTAGGAAGATGGTGTGGCAGAGCAGGGAATTTGGATTTTCTCTCTATCTGACCATCTCTACAGGTTTCCTTGACCCACAGGTTTTCTGTCTCTTCTCTGCTGTCCAGGGTTTTCTCTCAAACACTCCAGTTCAAATGAACTTGTTTAGTCACTGTTTTTGTTCTTTATTCCGGAGGGCACAGGCATTCCCCTCCTCTCATGTGCCATCTTGTTAGGCCCTCCATCATCTTATTTTTAAAAAGTGGGAGGAATGAAATGGAAGAGAATGCAATCATGTAGAATATAATTGAATATATGAGAGAGCATCAAGGATTATTTCATAAAACTTTTGTTTCATTTGTGTATATGGGGGTACTCAGAGTCACAATATAAATTTTCTATTTTTACTTAGGGTGAAAAAGTTAGAGTTTTGGGGCATACATAATATGTTAGTAGCATCTCTGTAGAATAGACCTGTGGAAATGCCAATGTAAGGGAGTGATCTGTTGCCTTTTTGGTATAAAAATGGGGCTTTCCTTCCACCCCTCCCCCCCTTTCCTGGCTGGGATTCCGCTTCTGTCCGCCTTCCCCCTTCAGGTGGCCCTAAAAAAAAAAATGGGGCTTCTATTAATATATTTAGATCAGTGGCATAACTTTCATATTCATACCTCTATTCTTAGTCCCTCCACTTTCCACAGTATCTCTTGTCTTCACTCTTAGGGTCAGAGTTTTAGGGCCTCACCTTTCCTGCATCAGGAGAAGCTTACATTGTTCCATGCTGTGCTCATGATGGTTTTTGCAAACCTGAAGCTCCAGTTCTCATGATTTGATTATGTGCTAATTCCTCAAACCTCTGTACCCAATTTGGTAAAGCAAAGCCCACCAAACGGCAAAGATGAAGGGGCCTTTGCAAGATCACTAGAACTTTCCTTGCCTCCAGGGCCAGGCAGAGCCTGAGCCTTCCATGGAAAGACCTGAAGAGATTGACTCACTGCTGAGGAGGCTACTGCTCTTTCCTTAGGTCTGGGAACAATTTTTGTATTTCTAATAAGCTGCTTGTTGTGGATGTCTGGGCTTCTGGGTCTAGGGATTTATAGCTGCTTTGAAATTGTTTGCAAGACATATGGAGCCAGATTGCTTCAGTAAGTACACCCTGGGCAGGGCCTGCACCCAGACTTCACCAGCACCACCCAGTGAGCCTCTTTATGTTGCCTCTGGCATTTGGCTTGAGTTTCAGGGGACTCCTTTCTGGTGGGACTCTGTATAAGGTGGCTGCATGGACGTGTTTTTATCCAAGTGCTCTAGGACTAGGAAGGAAGAGTAGAGGAAAAAAGGAGAAGGCAGGAGATGAAGGGTTGTTATGAGCAAACGTGAACCACCTTGATTTCATGAAGTTCTTACTATTTCAATGATTTGCTTAAAATAAAATTTTGTGTACAAATTGCAAAAGCAATTCAAAGGTGATTATTATAGCATATTTACAAATTTCAGAAAACTGAAAAATTAGACACTAACAAAATTTACTGAAGTATATAAAATAATAGATGATCCTATGGAATGAGCCTGCGTTCTTGGATGACAGAATATGACTAAAGATTTCATGTTTCTCAAGTTATACAAATTTAGTATAATTACAGTAAGCAACTGAAGGAGATAAAAATAGAATCAAGTTTTTATTTTAAAATTTTGATGAAAGACTAAAGAAAGCATTAATAAGGCTATATATTCAATGCAATTAAATAGGAGGTACAGGTTAGAGGGTATCAAAGTCAATCACAATATTTATCACAATTTGATAGCAAACAAAGATATGATTTTACTTTAAGTGGGGGAAAGCTTAGTAAATGAGCCTGGCAGAATTGGTTGTTTTTCTGGAAATAAATAATGTTGGCCTCCTACTCCCCATCTTACCCCAAAGTAAATGGATAGAACTTTTAAGTGTAAAACAAAACAAAAAATATGTATCTAGAATGAAAATTTAAAAGAATGTATTTTTAAAATAACTTGGGACTAAGGATACCTTTTAAAGTAAGACAGAAATCCCCAGAAATTTTCAAGGACTATGTTACTACTTGACAACATGAGAAGTTGTAAACTGACTTCTGGCAAATAATTTCAATAAACAAAGTGGAAAGGTGAAATCGACTGGGAAAATAACATCCCAATGTATTTGACACATAAAGGGTTATTATCCCTAATATTATCCATAATATTCAAAAAGTTCTCAAAAATGGGTAGGAAAAGGCACGACATCCCAATGGGGAAGTGGTACCACACACTCTGCACTGTTTCCACTGCTCAAAGGCCTGAGTATCGGTGCAGCCAATGCTTGTCTCCCACTCCTCTCCCCTGCTGTGATGCCCCCTCAGAAGGCGTCTCCCCATTCTTAGCGCTTCACTGATAGAAAAATACTGCACTTCCCAAACAAGACTCTAGTTCCAGACGCGCTTCCAGAATTCTCAGGATGAGAGCATTCATGGATGGATGGTGGTGCTGTTTGCATAAAAATGTGAATGCATTTAATGCCACCAATCTGTGCAGTTCAAGATGGTTAAAATTATCAATTTTATGTTATCTATGTTTTACCATATTCTGAAAATAAAAAATAAAAAGATAAAGCTAGAACCTAAAAATGTCCAGATAACAGAAAGCTGGCAGAGTAACATACAAGACTTACCCATTGTATTTAGAGCCACCCAGCAAAGCAGCGCTCCTCATAAAGTGGGGATAAGAAAAGTGAAAGATTGTTATTTCCAAAATAACCAATAAAGCAGTCTTCCTAGTGGGAAGAAGTGATAGTTTCTTGGCTCATTTTTTTTCCCTTTAGTCTGCAGGGTTTTTGTTAGGTTTGAATTCACATGTGGGAGGATGTCATAGTCTTCGCAGGCCTTTGGATTCTTGAGAACTTAATGAGGCCAAGCTGTTTATGAGGCGTAGGGTGCTCAAATTCATCCTTCCAACAGGGGGCTGCTGGGTACCCACTGTGGTTCCAGCCCCGTACTGGCAACAGGAATGAAATGCCCAGTGAGGGCCACACACCCTGGTTCACCTACCAGGCCATGGGCTCAGCTCCACAGCTGCCTGAGAAATTTGCTTTCAGGGACAATTTGTAGAGGTTGTAGCTGAGCTTTGGGTGGCAACCTGAGGTGAGGTCAGACTTTATCATCACAACCAAAAGTCACATGCTGATGAGAGGCTCTAAACACCTGGAACCCATGACCTAGCAACTTCCAGATGTTGACTTGGGACGGGGATGGGCTTGTCTGCTCCAAATGAATGCCCTGGCCCGAGAGAGTAAACCAGGGAGACATCCCTGAAAGAGGGTGTTCAGGAGCAGTAGCCCCCTTCCACCTCCACCAGGCAGAAAAGAACCCCTGGAAACGTCCCCAGAACAGACAGCTGCTGATCTCCTTCTGGAAGCGCCGGGCCTCAAGAGGTTGCTGGTTCCTGCCTACTTGCTCCCAAGGTATATTCTTGATCAGAAAGGAGGGAAGAAGTGTGTGGGTGTGGGGAGGAGGGACAGGGAAGAAGTCACAGAATGCCCACAGCAGAGGTCCTCAGAGACGCTGGGCTATCCCTGGTGGCAACACCCTTGGTGCTGGTCCTGGGTAAGGTCGGCCTCACAAGCACCCTATGCTGTGACTCCAGCCCCCAGGATCCTCCTCAGGGTACAGAGAAGGAGCTCAGGTGAGTGCTGGGTGGATGATGCCGTCTTTTCCCATTGAAATCACAGAATTTTACAACTAAAGAGAACTTCCAGATGGTTTGAGTCAACTGCACTCTTTTATTTATTCTAAAAAAGAAAATTATTCGATATGCTCTTCCAGGTTAATAGACAAATCAAATAGAGTCATCTTTCTTTATGAACCCATAGGGTATCAGTCATTGAGCCATTATTGTTTTCCTAGAAGAAAACTCTCTTTATGCTCATGAGATTTCAGGAGCATTAGAAGTGGAACTGTTTCCTGGTTTTTGGGGTGCAGGGGGAGCACTTAGCTCCCCCTGAGAGGATATTTTTTTAGGCTCTTGGTCTTTCACTTACCTAAGAATGGGAGAGGGGGACCCAGTGGCACACTGCGCTTACAAGTCAATATCAGACCCCAAAGAGTTTTTGCAGAAAGTGATTTTTTTAGGCAGAGAGAAAGAGAAAGTGAGAGAGAGAAAGCTTCCAGGAGGATTGTGGAAGGGTACCCAAGTACGGAATCTCGGAGAGGAAAGCAACTTCCACACTGAGTGGAAGGGGACACCAGAGGGGGGAAATCCACAGAGAGAAAGCTTCCATAAAGATGGTGGAAGGGGAGCCAAAGATGGAATCCAAGGAGGTGAGGAAGAAGGGGACTTTTAACCTGGGAGGAATTCCCCACCTTCTCCAAGCCCCCTGGCCAATGAAAAGAGTTCCTTTAAACTTCCGCTGGAGTGATTGACCTTTGGTCCTTTCCCACACGCGGAAAATTAAAACAAAGACCTCTAATCCCTGGATGGAAACACAGGGGAGGGGGCAAGATTATGGCAAGGGGAGATTTTGCCCTTGAAATTACACCCCCTTGTGGACCCGGGAAGAGAATGCATTCCCCTCAGAACCAGAGGGCCTTAGGTGAGGTGGACACACTGCCCGTAAGGGGTGAGCAAAGAGGGAATTTCCAAACCCAAGAACTGGCAGACCTGGCAGAAACTACTGGAGAGAGAAACACTCGGGCTGAAGTCTAGAGATTAATTGTGATGTGCCTTGCTTTCTAGAATAATAAAAACAGTGTATTCCAGCAACAAATAGAACGGGTGATACTAATGGAATGAGGTTACAACACACACATATGTATGTATGTGTATACACACGTATGCACACATATACACACAGAGATATGTGTATGTCTGTATTTATAACTAGGTTAAACTGCTAGGTGATAAGAACGCAGTCCTGCTTTTCTACCTTCTCTTTTCAAACATCTTTCAAACAGATGATTTTTTAAAAGATATTCAATTATTTTCAATAATTAAAAAAATTTTCAAACTGAACAAATATGCATGCTGAATTATTTATCAATACCGTATTTTACATTTGGTTTTAAATAAGGAACATGTTGTATAGATATTTTAGCATTTTAGATGTGAAAGTAAACATATAGCTGCTCCTCATTTTTAGAAGAGTGGATTTACAATATATGTATTTGTTGCAAGTTGTATATTTAAATTACTTAAAAATAAGATCTTCTTTGGTAATAATTTTAAAAAATAAATTTGTGGCACACTAGAAAGAATATTTTGAAGCAAAATTGCTTTTAAGTTTGTATTCTCTAAACACCAAAATTTTACTTTGAAGGATTAAAAAACTTACAAGAATATTCATAATTGACCTATAAAATAAGTAACTTAGATGGAATAATTTGAATTTGGAAATTTCTTTATACACTAAATTTGAAGTATCAATGCCATTTTATTCTTATAGATTTTCCTTGAAACATTATATTGGCTACTGAAAAGAAAGGATGATTTTAGTGATGCAACTTGCATATGAGGTAGATTAGGAAGCATTGATTCCTCTGCCCATTGACTAAGAAGATTTTCTGAAACAATTTATAACAGGGCTCACAGTAAGTTCCAGGAGTGTGGTCAGGCACGCCTCCCTCCTCACTGGCCCACAAGAAGCTTTCAGAGTTCTGGGAGAAAGATGCCCAGGGTGCAGAGGCTGTCACAAGGGAAGAAGGGCCAGCGTGGGGAATCCAGCACAGGGGGCCTGGCCTCACAGGGGAGTTGGAGAAGGTTTTCTGAGGAAGCTGTGTCCAAGCCGAGATCCTTCCTGTTCCATGTGCTCCAGCCCAAGGCCCGCAGGAGGAGCCCTGTGAGCAAGGCCAACCTAGAGGAGCCGGGGGATTCCCTTGGCAGTGAGGGAAGGGCATGGCCTGAGGAGCTGAGGGCAGTCTCAGAAGGACGGCATCAGAGGAACTCTCACCATTTCTATCATCAACGCTTACAGTTGTGCATCCGCATGGGGGTTGTGACTGGGTGATCTGTGGAAGGGTCTGTCAGCAGGTCGGGGGATCGCTCTAAGTTGGACGCTGTCTGATGGAGGAGGCTTGTCGATTGTTCGGTGTGTCAAGGAATCTTATCTGGAAGAAGGCAGAGGACCACCAGGAGAAAGCCGTTGCTGGTAATGAGTTAGATGCTGCTCATTTTAACCAAGTGAGTGCAGTGCTTGGTATTTTAGGGGGTAATAAAGTGACTTTGATATATTTTCTCTTGGAGATCTCTGTTAGAGTCACTGTGGGGTGGGGGTCTCTGTGGGGATCTCCATGTTGGTTTTGAAGGGTCTCTGTGTGAGTCTCTATCAGGGGTTTCTCTGTGGGGGGTCCCTCTGGGAGGTTTTCATGGGAGGTCTCAGTCAGATTCTCTTTTAGGGCCTCAGGGGGTCACTGTGGGGAATCTGAAGTCTGTGAATGTGGGGGTCTCCTTGGGGGTCTCTGTGGGAATCTTCAAGTGTGGGGCTCTACATGGGGTCTCTGTGGGGTTCCTCTGCTGCAGGTCTCAGGTCCCTGTGTCCCACAGATGTTGGGCCCACACTGGGGCTGCCCAGGGCACCATCCCAGAGAGGACTTGGCTCCAGCAGTAGCCTGGATGCCCAACGGGACACCAGAGCCTGTTCCCAACAGGTGCCCTGCATGGGTCTCCACCAGGCCTGGGGACAGGCCTGTCCCCTTGTCCTCAGCCTCCATCACCCCTGCAGATACAAAGCTCTCCCTGGCAGAATGGCCCTGGGCACAGCCCTCTGGGGAACTGGCTCCTGCCTGCCCAGCCCTTGCTCCTCCCTTCCCTGGGGATGCCCAGGAGGGACCAGCGCCAGGACAGAGGGGGTGCAGGACCCTGCCCTGTGGGGACTGTCCCTGCCAACCATGTGACCAGATTCGTTGAGGCCCCATGTATTCCCTGCCAGCATCTGGGCCCGGAGCCATAGATGTGCTGTGTGACCCAGGCCAGCCCTTGCCTTCTGGGTCCCCCCTCCCCTGGGAGTGGCACTGGCCACTTTTGGTTATAGTGGTCACCAGACTGCGAGGACCCTGGTTACAGCAGTGGGCAGCTTCTGGATCCTGTACTTGCAAACTTATGTTCATCTTCCCTGATTCTTCTCCCACCTCCCCACCCTGGGCCTAAGGTCCCCTTCAGTGGTTCCTGACCACAGAGTCCCACCAGAGGGGCAGGTAGCATCCCTGGGCGCCCCTGACATGCCAACCCCACACTCATTAGTAGGTTGGGAGGCTCTTCCTGGAGGCTGCTCTGGAGAGTGAGTCGGGACACCAGACACGAACACTAGGGGAATTATCAAGGCTGAGCCACGTGCTGGTGGGGACCCAGTCCATCCTGGAGCTAGCAGGAAGGGAAGGGTCTGGGGAAGATATCATCTCTTCCCCACCAGGAGATTGGGGAAGGGGCTGTCCTGCCTCTGACCCAGGGCCAGTACAGGACACCCCCCACATTCCCAGGCTACCACGGGGCAGGGAGGCTCCTGGGATCCATCACTCCTCCAACCTGAGGGAAGCCTACCACCCCATCAGTCTGTGAGGCCCCTGCAGACCCAGCCCCTACAGCAGCACAGAAGTCACCTTAGTGAGAACGGGGGACGCAGTCAGTCGAAGCCCAGGCGGGGTCTCCATAGGGTTTGCTGTCCTTGAAAGGCTCTGGGTCATGATCCAGGTTTCCAAACTGGAAACCAGACAAACTGGAAACCAGACACAGTGTGCAGACATGGAGAAGAGGGGGTCCTTCATGTCCCTGTCAGCCTCCTCCAGGCCCAGCCCTTCTGGAAGCCATACTCAGGAGGAGTGGACACTGAGCCCTTTCCTGTACCCTAGCGTGGCACAGACAGAAGCCACCACCTCTGCAGGGAAAGCAGGTGTATTGGGAACCTCTCAGTGGAAGTCATGAACACATGGGGACTGTAATCACCCACGCAGGACAGGTTTGTTCTATAGGTATCCAGTTTTATTTGAGTAGAACCCGCTGTCTCACCCAGGAGAGGTGTGAGAAGCCTGGTCTGGTTCAGGAGAACCTCAGTTCCTGCTTCTGTGGATGGGGCTGCCCAAGGTGCTTGCCACCCGTGGCCTGTGGTGGTGGTGACCAGCTGGGGACACAGGCTCCTTGGGACGTGGGGTCCAATTGCTGTCTCTGCTGCTCCTGCTTTTGACAGGACAGTTGTGGCTCTTGAGGGTGGCTTTGGGGCTGCAGGTCAGAACACACATCTCTCTGCTATGTTCTTGGTGGCAGTAACCCCTGTGGCAGCAGGAATGCACATTGTCCTGGGAATGGAGGTCGCCTTTGTGGCGATTGACCTCTGAGGGACCACGTCCCTGCCGAAGCCCCAGTTTGTCCACCAGGATTTGTCCTACAACTCTGATCATGGCCCGGGCCTCATCAGCAATGCTGTCTATGAACAACCTTTCTGGGCCTGACTCACGGCTCTGGACACCAGCTGCCCCAGGCCTGCCTTTCTGCAGGACGTCTTCCTGCCTTTCGCCTTTTTTCCTGGGGGGTACACCCTGTAGAGGGTGGCTGATCTGTCTCCAGAAGTTGCTTTCTGGTGGTGCCTGTCCCTTCTTCGGCTGAGGGTGGATGTATTTCCTTTCTTGTTTGTCTCCTATTTCCCCGGCGTGGGCAGGGTGGCTCCTCCCACTGGCTTCTGAGGTCCTGGGTCTCTTGGTCCCGTGTCCCGGCTCCCCCTGGTCTGGGCCTCCTGTGGGCCTCACCCTTGTCTGCAGAGCCCAGCGCCTTCGGACTCTTCTGTGGGGCCTTCGCATTTGGGCTCCCAGGCTCCTGCTGCCCCTGGGCCTTTCCCCTCCCTTCCATAGGAGGTCACGTGGCCCCTGGGAAGCTGTGGTGTTCTTACTAGACACACTCTGGGAGGTGGACAGAGGGGCCTGAGCAGGTGGCATGTCTGCGGCGGGGAGCATGTCCACGTGGTGGCCAGGAAGGCACAGGCCTGTGGCGCCGTCCTGGAGGAGGATGCGGGAGGCCCGGCCTGGCAGCTGCTCCTCTGGATCCACCTGCACTGTGAGCTCAGTCTCACTGACCACCTGTGCTCTCAGGCACAGCTGCCCTGGATTCTCAGCAACGCAGACTGTGGACACCGAGGGGTTACTAGTGGTCCGCAGAGCCCCTGGTCTCCTCAGATCCACCTGAATGCTTCCCGAATTTGCCTTCACGCTGCCTTCCAAGGTGACTTCCCAAGTGGGAGGCTTCTCCTCCCCCCACCTCCAGAGGCTCCAGGGTGTCCTTGGCACTTGCCCACGGGGACCCTACCATGAACTCCTGCAGGGCTCTGCTACTATGGGGGTCTCCCAGGGACGCGCTCTTGCTCTCAGACCATGGCTCATTCCCAGTCATTGCTGGACTCGGACTCGCCTCTAGGATGGTTTCCCTGGATCCTGGGACCATCTCCCTGTGCCAGGTTCTGCCTCCAGGGCTGCATGTGAGGGGCTGAGGAGACCTCATGTCCTCCTGTCCAGTCGGAGACACCTCTGATCGCCCACAGGTGTCAGCTGACTGGGACCTTCTCTGGGCCCTCTGGACTTCCTCCTGCTCAGGTGGTGCGGGAGGGAGAGGGCCACTCACGGTGGGGACTGACTTGCTTGTTGTCCACCTGTCTCCTGGACCATTCTGGGGAGGTTTTCCCAGGAAAGTGGCAACCTCAGCTACAGATTCAACCTGAGATTCACAGGAGGCCAAGGGGGAAAGGTGGAGTGGAGGGGGGGGGCGGGGGCTGAGTCTCATGTGACCAGATGTTTATGGGCTCCAGGGACTGGAGGTCTGGACTCCACCTTTGCCTCACACGAAACCTTAAAACATGTGCTTCCAGCATCTGCTGGGTGCAGGGATGGAGGAAGGAAAGCTCCTGGGAGGTGTTCACATGGGCTTTCCAACCTCTCCTGGATGGCAGCTTCCCAGGGTCCCGGTGGGTGTCAGACTTAGGAACAGCACGTTTGGCCATGAGCTGGGATCGACGCACAGGGATGGGGATCCAGCCCTCCTTGATCTCCCCCACCTTCCTGCCCAGATGGACTTGCAGCTTATTTTCTGTATGCTTCGTGTCTGGGTCCCCCGGGTGCGGAACTTACTGATTGGTTCTTCCAGGGCCTCCTGAAGTCACCTTCTGCCTCCAGCCTGTCTTCCTCCAGAAGCTTCACTGAGGTCCTTCCTGAGCCTCTGGACAGATCTGCTGGGATCCTCTCCAGCTCTTGCCCTCGATTCCGGCTTGGATCTGGCTCTCGTTTGGACCTTAAGCACTCCTTCCCAGAGAACCTTCCAGAGCTCCTGAACCCTGCCTTCTGCCCATCCTCGCTGTGTTTCCCCGAAAATTCAGAAGGCTGGGAGGGGAGGCGGGTCCCCTGCGTGTCTTCTGCCTGATGCTGGGGCCTCCCTGGGAATTCCCCCTGGGGCGGCAGCAGGTCTCCACGTGGCTGGAATCTGCCAAGCGAGCCTCGGGGCTGCTCCTGGTGGATGGCACTTCTTCTTTGCCACCGGTGCTCTGGGAGCTCAGGGCTGGTGGCAGCCCCAGAAAGGATGGGGGCTGACTTGGGGCTGTCGGGGGCCGGCCTCTCCTGGGGAAGGTGGGCAGTGGGTTCACTCAGGACAGCCTGAGACTTTTGGAGGAGAGAGGGCAAAACCCTCTTCCATTTTGGTTGCTTCTGCAAGGACAATTCAAAATACTCCTTTCCAGTGGGGATGGCAGAATGTGCCCTCTGCTGGGATGTAAGGCAAGATGCCCCACAGCCCCTCATCTGGGGTGGAGAAGAGCACTGTAGGCTTGGGACACGGGGTAAGAAGTGGGGCTGTGTCTGGATCCCAGCCAGAGGCGGGGGCTGGGGCTGGGGCCTGGTTGGAGTGAAAGGTTGAGGCTGGGCCACATGGTAGGGCTGAGGTGGTGCCTGGGGAAGCTGTGAGGATGCCTCAACCTCAGGTTCACATGGAAGAGAAGTGGCCGCTTCATGGAATGATACCCTGTGCCTGTTTCCTGAGGAAGTCTCCTTCGAAACCCAGGCCTCGGCCACCAGGGACTCGCTGTTGAAAGAGGGGAGGTCCCAGAAGAGCTGGCTGCATTTCTGCTGAAAGTGGTCCCCCATGGCCGTGGCGTCAGACACCTGCTGTGGACTGGGCGGCTGCTGTGGTTGGGCTGTCTGGTTCCAGAAGGGATTGAGAGTCGTGGCGTCCCACTCCTTCCGCAGTGGTGTCATCTGCGGGTAGTCCGCCCCCTTCCCTTCCTTCTCCTGCCGCATCTTCATCACTGCTTTCTTGGTGATGAGAGTCTCCAGCAGCTTCTGCACATCGGGGTGGATGAACGTGCACTCACCTGACTCCATCTGCCTGGGTGCGGGGTCTCCCCAAAAGGGAGCCTCTGGGAGGTGGTCAGGAAGATGCTGTTGCTGGAATTTGCCATGTGAACAGGTGGAGAGGCCCCACGTGGTGGCAGCCTCCTTCCACCAGGAGAGGTCCCCGGTGGGATCACCGGAGCGCCCAAGGCCAGAGATCACCGTGGTTGGAGCTGGCAGCTGCTGCTGGTGTGGAGGGGAGCTGTGGGGGCCGGGGCGTGTTATGGAGCCACACGGAAGTCCGGCCAGGCTGGAGGCAAGCGGGGGTGGGGAGGCGGCCTCAGACCCACGGGGCTGTGGTGAAGGAAGAACAAGCGCATGTGGCTGGGGTGCGGGGCGTTTTAGGGGAGGCAAGGGCTCTGATGGCCTGGCGGCACTCAGGGTTGAGTGTGATCCAAAAGGCTCTGAGGAGGTCATTGGGCCTGGTGACAGGATGGAGGCCAGAGGAGCCGGGGGAAGCCGGTGCGGACAAGCTGGCAGGAGACGGGTCTTGCATACATTTCCCATGCGACTGGGGGGCCTGAGCAGGTGCTGGTTTGCAGACGTCACCCAGGGGGTCTCCACCTAATGGTGGATGGGAGCTGCCCTCACCCGCGAGCTTCCTCAGGTGGCTGCAGGAGACAACAGGAAAAAGCTGCAGCCAGGGGCAGGGGATCCAGAGGCCAGGAGGGCTGGCACCTGGGGCCCACGGCCCCTCCACCTCCCCCATGGCTGGCTTCACAACTCTGCTTATGCCCGCCCCAGGGCTTCAGTCCCCTCCTGTCCCCTTCCCCAGGGCCTTCCCTCCCAGGTCTCCACCAGGCCCTAGGGTTACTTCAGAGGCCCTGGTAGGAAGGAGGACATGGGGAGAAGGGGACGCTCCTCACCTCTCTCTAGAAGACAGGACAGGTCCCGAGTCTCCTCCAGCTCCCTCAGGAGGATTCTGCAAGCTGGAAGTCAGGAGGCGGGGTTACGTGGGGGAGGGCGATGCCTGGGAACCCCACGGGAAGCTGGGTGGACGTCTCTTTAAGGCCACCGTGGGGGATTAGACCCTGAAGCCCACGCATCTGTGTCCAGGGCCACCTGACCCCGAGAGTGACAGCAAGGTGTGCACCATGCAGCACTTTGTCTTTGCAGAAAGGGCTTCCACAGACACCCCCTCATGGGTGTCACATCATCTTGTGGGGGCAGCGGACAGGGGTGGTCTCTAAGAGGAGTCAGCCATAGCCCAGGTGAACAGCTGTCCACATGGACCTGGAGCCTCCCTGACCTCCCCCCATACCCAGGCAGGCATTGGTCCCTTCCCCACCCCCTTATGGGCCATACCAGGTCCGGCCCTCATGGTTTCATTCCAGCAGGGAATCTGAGGAGGCCCCAGGGTCTGACTTCCCCTCCCGGCCGCTTCCCTCTCAGGCCTCTGCAAATGACTTCCTCAGGGCCAGGCGATGCTCAGTCACCTCTGGGGAGTCCCGGGGACCAGCAGAGCCTCACCTTTCAGAGCTGGGATCTCCTTCCTGCTCCTGGATCTTTCCCTTCTCTTCCTCTGATGCTGAGAGACAAGAAAGGGTGAGGGGCCGGGACCAGTTCTCACTCTCCTCTCCCCAGACCAGCTGCACTCACGCAGTGCTCACAAAGGAATCCTCTGCGCATTCTCACCCTGCCTGCCCTGCCCTGCCCTGCCCTGAGGGACCATGAGATTTTCCCATCGCAGGAGCGTCTCTCATTGCTTAGGAAAAGTGGAAATGAGGGGGAGGAAAAGAAGAGAGAATCCTTCTCTGTGGGGCTGGGCTAAGGGCTCCTTACCTCCCTGCTGCTCCTCTTCCTCCAGGGCAGACGTGAGGGTGGGTCACTGGGGAAGTAGGGGAGTAATAGGAAGAGGAGCCCCAGGGCACACACCCCGGTGAGGATGAAATCCATCACCCAGGGAGTGGAGCTGGGGCTCAGCCATGTGGCACTAGGGCTCTTCAGAGGAAAGAGCATTTTTTCCATCTGAAGTGCAAAGTCGCGCCTTCAAGCAACTGAGCTATGGGCATCCCCTTTGGGACTAGGGACTGGGGCCCAGGCCTGCATCACAGAGCTGGGGCCTCCACCTCACAAAGGGCTCCTGGGGGCAGGGGGAGGGGCAGTGGGAGGAGGAGGCTGAAGCACAGCCCCGCCCTCAGCTCCCCTGTCCCGGGTCTACCAGATCCCTCCTTCCCACTCCAGCAGCTCACCCTGTGAGAGACAGGCCTACGTCCATTTTCTATTGTGTCCCCTGGGACATAGATGTTACCTGGTTTTGTGGAGATCTCTGTGCCAGTCCCTCCATTTCCTGGTTCTTTGAGATCTAGACTCTCCCTGGATTTGCTGTGATTTCTCAGGTCTCTTGCTCTCAGCATCTCTTCTGTTTGCAGTTCTAACTTTCCCCCTTAATATGTTCTTGCCCTGCATCAACTCAGACATAGAACTCACATTTTTCATATTTACTGATCATTGTGAATTTTGATTACCATTTTCATAATTTTTTAAAAGCTCAATATTGATTTTTGCAGGCACATAGCAGGTGTGTGTGTTAATGGGGTACATGAGATACTTTGATACAGGCATGCCATGTGTAATAATCACAGCATGGTAAATGGGGTGTTCATCACCTCAAGCCTTTTTCCTTTGTGTTACAAACCACCCAATTATACTGTTTATTTTTTAATGTACAATTAAATTATTATTGACTATAGGCATTCTGTTGCTGTCAAATACTACAAATACTCGTTTTATTCATTCTTTCTATTTACCTTTTGTATCCATTAACTGTCCCCACCTCTCTCCCCCCCTGCACCTGTCTTCCCAGCCTCTAGTAACCATCCTTCTACTCTGTGTCTCCATGAGTTTGACTGTTTAATTTTTAGCCCCCACAAATAAGAGAGAAATGTGATGTTTGTTTGTTTTTCTTTGCCTCATTTCATTTAATGACCTCCAGTTCCATCCATGTTTGTGCAAATGATAGGATCGCATTGTTTTTTATGGCTCAAGAGTACGCCGTTGTGTATATGCACCACCTTTTCTTTATCCGTTCATCTGTTGATGGATACTAACTAGGTTGCTTCCAAATCTTGGCTCTTGTGAACAGTGCTAGAAGAAACATGGGAGTGCAGGTATCCCTTCAATATACTGATTTCCTTTCTTCTGGGTGTGTACCCAGCAGTGGGATTGCTGGATCCTACGGTAGCTCTAGTTTTAGTTTCAGAGAAACTTCCAAACTGTTCTCCACAGAAGTTTTACTGACTTACATTCCCACCAACAGTGTATGAGGATTCCCTTCACATCCTCACCAGCATTTGTTATTCCCTCAATGAGGTTTTGATTTGCATTTCTCTAATCAGTGATGTTGAGCTTTTTTCTATATGTTTGTTGGCTGCATGTATGTCTTCTCTTGAGAAGTGTTTGTTCATGTCCTTTGCTCACTTTTTAATGGGGCTGTTTTCTTATTGTAAACTTCCTTAAGTTCCTTGTAGATTCTGGATATTGGACCTTTGTCAGATGGATAGATTGTAAAAATTTTATCCCATTCTGTAGGTTGTCTGTTCACTCTGATGGTAGTTCCTTTTGCTGTGCAGAAGCTCTTTACTTTAATTAGATCCCATTTGTCAGTTTTTGCTTTGTTACAATTTCTTTTGGTGATTTAGACAAAATATTTGCCCATGCCTATGCCCTGAATGGTATTGCCTAGATTTTCTTCTAGGGTGTTTATAGTTCTGGCTTTTACATTTAAGACTTCAATTTATCTTGAGTTAATTTTTGTGTAAGATATAAGGAAAAGATCCAGTTTCAATTTTCTGTGTACAGCTAGCCAGTTTTCACAACATCATTTATTAAATAGGAGATCTTTTACCACTTGCTCGTTTTTGTCAGGTTTGTTGAAAAACAGATGATTATAGATGTGCAGCTTTATTTCTGAGATCTCTATTCTGTTCCGTTGATCTATGTGCCTGTTTTTGTACCAGTACCATGCTGTTTTGGTTACTGTAGCCTTGTAGTATAGTTTGAAGTTGGGTAGCGTGATGCCTCCAGCTTTGTACTTTTTGCTTAGGATTGTCCTGGCTGTGGGAGCTCTTTTGTGGTTTCATTTGAATTTTTAAATAGTTTTTTCTAATTCTGTGAGAAATTTTAATGGTAATTTAATGGGAATAGCATTGAATCTATACATTGCTTTGGGCAGTATGACCATTTTCACAATATTGATTCTTCCTATTTATGAGCATGGATTTTTTTCCATTGGTTTCTGTCCTTTCTGATTTCCTTGAGCAATGGTTTGTAATTCTCCTTGAAGAGGCTCTTCACTTCCCTTGTTGCAGTATGGAAATTATGACAGTGAAAGAGATCAGACCTAATTGACTCCATCTTGCGTCTAACCTTCAAGCCATCCTTGTTCATTCTGGGGCATAGGCCAAACCGACCTCAGGAAGGAATTTGCAGATCTTGCACTTGATGGATCAGCTGGCACCACCTAGACCAGTAATCTGGCTCAGTCAGTTCTGAGATCCCACCCAGGAACAGAAGACAGCAAGAAAATCTCACTTCAACCCCTATGATGCCATCTCCAACTTGATCAATCAGCACTCCCCCACTTCCCTAGCCCCTACCCATCAAACTATCTTTAAAAACTTAGGCTAGGCACAGTGGCTCACACCTGTAATCCTAGCACTTTGGGAGGCTAAGGCAGGCAGCTAGGCTGGTCTTGAACTCCTGACCCATTCCTACACTGGCTTTGAGACCAGCCTAGCTGACATAGTGAAACCCCGACTCTACTAAAAATACAAAAATTAGCTGGACATGGTGGCACATGCCTGTAATCCTAGCTACTGTTGAGGCTGAGGCAGGAGAATCACTTGAACCCGGGAGGCAGAGGTTGCAGTGAGCCAAGCTCACAACATTGCACTCCAGCCCAGGCAACGGTGCAAAACTCCATCTCAAAAACAAAACAAAACAAAACAAAACTTAGATTCCCAAATGCTCAGAAAATCTGATTTGAATAATAATAAAACTCCAGTCTTCTGCAAAAAATAAAATAAAAATACAGGTAAATTAATTCTAATAAAGTATATTGTTACAAAGCCTTTTTGAGTTTATATATAACAGCAGAACAATATTACAAGACAGAATCTTCAAAAATGACTTCATTGCAATGCTCAGTCCCTAAGGAAAAGAGGAACGTGGAAAAATCAAATGCTTTCTTAATGGCACAGAAGTTACTGTTTTCTTCTCTAATTACAACAGCAAAATCTAGATATCTGTGTATATATACATGTATATGTGTTTTTTTAATTTTATATAGCATGTCATTCTCCATTTTATACAAATTTTATATAGAATGCATTTACAAGACATGTGAATTGGAAAATATTAAGCATTAGTAAAGAAAATAATGAATAACTCCTACTGGAATAACTTAGAATTATTGTTTCTATATTTATCAACAGCTCTAGAACTCTAACATGGACATAGATATAAGTGCTCACTTCCTTAGAATTCCATTTTGATTGTTCTTTTTGTTGTGTTTTTAAAATTTTTGTTTGTTTTGAGACAGAGTCTCGCTCTGTTGCCAAGGCTGGAGTGCAGTGGCGCAATCTCGGCTCACTGCAACTTCCGCCTCCTGGGTTCAAGCGATTCTCCTGCCTCAGCCTCCTGAGTAGCTGGGATTACAGGCAGCCGCCACCACACCTAGCTAATTTTTTATTTATTTATTTTTTTAGTAGAGGTGATGTTTCACCATGTTGGCCAGGCTGGTGATTTCCCAGTTTGAAAAGTAAAGGTTTCAGCCAGACCAATACATACTTTGTGCTGTCACATTGCCATCTGGTGGCTAAATGTCTTTCTTACACAGTAACCCAAAATAATAACCATTATATTAAAGATCTTTTTAAAAAATCGTGATAACCATTAAAATGGTTACAAATATACAATTCATAAACAAAGACACAACACTATGATATTTATCACTACATGTTTATCACACATCAGATACATTTAAATATTTTGTGATGTATGAATCTTTACATTCCTGAACATCTATAAATTTCCATTTCCTAAGGTTAAATTCAGACAGGGTTTTAAAAGACTTTTAACTAGCTAACAAAGAAAAATGTGCAATTTCCATTAACCTCCCTAGTGACCAGCTTTCCCAAGACTCGGGGGAGGTCATATGTGTGTTTGTGTTTTAATATGGCTTTTCTGTGTCTAAAAGTGATACATATTCATCTTAGAAAATTTAGAAATGACAGAATTTGATTTTTCTTATTCTAAATCCTTTGGGAGGATTTCTGGTATTGATGGCAGTGAGGAAGGAATAATTTCAGGACACTGGCTTTCCTCTTCCACAAGACTCCAGCTGGGCAAAGGGAACTGGAGGGCCTCAGGCCTATGGCCCCAGAGTACCCTCCTCCCAGGCCCATACCTGGTTCTGGATAGTAAATCCCACTGCAGAACAGAAGAGGCTGCTTCCACCACAGCCAGTGGGCCCAGACTCCAGAAACCTGGATCTATGCATTACTCAGAAAGGAAAGTACCGACCACCCAGACCAGAGCTGACAAGAAGGTCAAATGGGATTGATTCATTCATTCAACAAATATGCACTGAGCTCCAGCCAAATGCCAGGCACCGTATTCAGGATATAGATGACAGGTAATCCCTGCCCTCAGCAGGCTGTGGTGAAGAGCTATCATCACAACTGACTTCATGACAATCACATCCCATCAGAGATAAAGTGAACACTTCTAACAAACCAAAAAGAAGAAAAAGAAATGTACACTCCCCATTTCTTTGTCCAAAGTGGTAAAACTGAGTGATTTGTGACCTTCCTATTTGTATGTCTGATTGCCACAAAGCATGGCAATTACTCCGCGTGACTTTAGTCATTCCAAACTAACTGTGCTAAAAACACCACACAATGGAGATTTTCTTTATGCCTGCTCAGACCTGACTGCTCCATACCCACGGGCGCACTTGTCTTCTCCAAGTTGAAAGAGGTAGCGCCATCACCAGTATTTTTCTTGGAAGGGCAGGAAGTAAAAACACATCTGAGTAACACTCAAGAAAATATTTTTATGTCAAAGATGATGAATTAATCTTTTTTCTTTTTGAGACAGAGTCTCACTCTGTCACTCAGGTTGGAGTGCAGTGGCGCAATCGCAGGTCACTGCATCCTTGACCCCTGAGACTCAAGCCATCCTCCCCACTCCGTCTCCCGAGTCACTGGGACTACAGGTGCACTATGCCTGGCTACATTTTTTATTTTTTGTAGAGATGGAGCTCACTATGTTGCCCAGGCTGCATCTTTATTCTTTTATCCCATCCTCAACCAAGGTCATGCTACTGTAATAGAAGTGAAATACCACAGCTGCGTGTGCCTCAGCAGGCAGGGGCTGCCAGTGCTCTTTGTATGGCTGACCATTTCAAAGCCACATTGACAGCTGTTCCACAGGTGACCTCAGGATCCCTGAGACTGGCTCTTGGAGGATCCAGCAGGGTTCTGGTAGCTGAGCTCGTCCAGCAAGTTCACACTGGCACTGAAAATGACTTCTGGGCTTGGGGTTTTTCTTATTCCAAATTTGGGCCCAGCCCCAGGGCGGACTGAGCCAACAAACAAAGGACAGCCTTCTGCACCCACAGCCGACCCCGGGGAGGGGCAAAAGGAGCCGCGCAGTCCCCACGGGGGAAGGGAAGCTGGAACACAGCCACACCCTTTGCGGGCCACACACACTTTTGCTGAGCACAAAATTCCCTCCAGCTGGGCAGACACAGGAAAAGCAAAACGAATCAGCAGAGCACGTGGCACATCAGCCGGGAGTTCTATGGACGAAAGCAGAGCAGGAGAAGGATGAGAAGTGTGAGCTGCGACGCAGGGGCGGTGTTCCAGAGAGAGACGGCAAAAGCTGTGGAAAGGCCGACATCGGGATGCGGTTCTGAAGAGAGTGAGCATGGTGGGTGGCTGTGTGTGAAAGGGCACGTCAGGCCCTCCTTGGCCTCCCAAAGTGCTGGGATTATGGACCGAGCCACCATGCCTGGCCCTCATTCATTAATTTTATGACATGTTTTAAACATAGTGCTACCTGTATTTCAAAGCACCATTTCCTGTCACCATTTTTTAAAAGAACATAGAAATTTGTTTCACAAATAAAAAGAAAAATTCACTTGAAAGCAGAAACCCAGCTATAAGTATACAAGCGTTTTATGACATATTTTTAAAAGCATCCCAGGCTGTTATGGAAAGTGAACAGGTAAAGAATTGAGGATGTAGACTTTGATATCTTCTTGAGGAATTCTGCAAGGGCTTATAATTGATCGCCCCACAGAAGGAAGCTCTCTTTCGCTCGTGGTGATGCCACAATCCGAGGTTTTCCCCCGCCTGGAAAGATGCTGAAGCTCTTAGCGGAAGAAGGAGGACTGAGAGTCTATTCCTAGCTCTCCAGCAGCCTGGAGGAGCTGCTGCTGTGAGGCCCACGGTGCTCCCGGCGGCTGGAAGGGTCCTGCCCCAGAGTTCCAGGGACGCTCTGGCACAGGTGGTAGTTAAACGTGAAGGCTCAGTGTGCAGGCTGGATGGTCGCCCATCTGCAATGAGCAGGCCTGTGGGAAAGGAGGAAGCCATCCCTGGACTGTAGAATGGGATGGATCAGGGAGGGGCATCTTGATGATGGCCTTGTGATACTTGATCATTCAACATGACCTTTGAATTATGAAACTTCGGAGGGTTGTGGAATATGTGTGCACGTGTGTGTGTGTGTGTGTACACACACTATATATATAAGATATATTAATATATATACAATTGTGTATATATACAATTTCTGCTTTTCATGTATTATATATGAAATGTCATATATATTATCATATATATCATATATTTATATCATATACATTAATATATATGAAAAGCAGAAATTGTTATAAGCTTTTTTCTGTTTTTCTTTGTTGAGGTATTTCTTTGGATAACCTTTAATCTTGATATAATTTCACAATTTCGGAAAAATATAAGAACAATACAAAGACCTCCTCTACTTTGCCTTATTTACTTTGTCATTCTCTCTGTCTCTCTCTCTCTTTCTCTGTATATATACACACACACATCCACACATATATATTTGCATTTTATATATATATAACATATATGTGTAATAACCTACAGATACTCTGCCCTGTTGCCCCTTAAACACTTGATAACAAGGACATCTCTTGCATGACGACAGTACCAGGATAAAAACCTGGAAATTCAACATTGACACGACACTATGCCCTAAGGTTCAGTCCATATTCAAATTTTGTCAATTGTCAAAATTTTTGTCAATAATATCCTTCATAACTAGCCTCTAATGTGAAGATGTTCCTCAGGCTGTCTTTGTCTTTTATGACCTTGAAAGTTTGAAGAGGCCTGTAATTCCAGCACTTTGGGAGGCTGAGGCGGAGGATCACAAGGTCAGGAGTTCAAGACCAGACTGGCCAACATGGTGAAACCCCCATCTCTACTAAAAAATACAAAAATTAGCTGGGCATGGTGGCTCGTACCTGTAATCCCAGCTGCTTGGAAGGCCGAGGTAGAATTGCTTGAACCGGGACCCGGGAGGCGGAGGTTGCAGTGAGCCGAGATCGCGCCACTGCAATCCAGCCTGGGCTACGGAGCGAGACTCCGTCTCAAAAATAAAAATAAAAACAGAAAGAAAGTTGGAAGAATACAGACCAATTATTTTGTTTGGGTTAGTCTGGCCTGTCTACATGATCCACATTAAGGTGTTTGGGGAGGAATCTCGGAAAACTGGCGTTCTGTTCTGAGCGCACCCTGAGGGCAGCACTTAACTCTCACACCATGTGCCTCGGGGCCCATGGGTCGGTTTGCCTCATTTTGGTAATGCGAACGTTGACTGTTGGGTTAAGGAGATATTTACTAGGCTTCCCCCAGTGTAAGTTTCCTTTTTGTCCATTTGTAGCTAATAAGCTGTTTTATGGGAAAATATCTCAAGGCTAACGTACCCTGGCCTTCGTCAAACTTTCACCCACTGTTCTTTCTAACCTGAATTATGTGTTACTATGATGTTTGCCATGCAGAGCCCTGCAGACATCATTGCTTCTGCAGTCAGGAATTGGTATTCTCAGCAAGGAACAATTTTTCCTTTTCTCTTATTTATTATTTGTTCATTAATTTACGTCAGCATGTACTCAGAGGCTCCTATTTTATTTTATTCTTGTTTATTTTATCTATCTTATTCTTGCTATTTTATTTATTTTGATGCTTAATTGTCTCCTATCTTAGTCCACTCCTGCTGCTATAAGAAGATACCACGGACTGGGTCATTTACACAGTAACATTTTATTTCTCACAGTTCCACACACTGGAATTCTATGATCGAGGTGCTGGCAAGGTAGATACCATTCAGAGGCCTCTTCTTTTGGTTTGTAGGTGGATACTGTCTTGCTTGTGTGTTCATGTGACCTCTTCATTGTGCTAGTGGGGGACAGACATTGAGAGAGAGTGGATGGCAAGCTCTCTGGTGTCTCTTGCTATAAGGACAATAATCCCATCTTCAGGGTCCCACCCTCATGGCCCTATCCAATCTTAATTACATGCCTATGGCCTCGCCTCCAATACCCTTACACTGGGTGATAGATAGGGCTTCAAAACATGAATCTGGGGAGAACATAGACCTTCAGCCTATAACAGCTCCAGCCAGTTATTGCCTATTGACTGGCAGGGGGACAGTTCAGGCCAGCTCCTGTGTCCTTTCACAAGCTCCCATATTACTGGGTACTTAATTACTTTCTGGTATAAGACGTATTGAGTTATCTCATCTCTTCTGTGTCCCATGCCTAGAATCAGGCATTTTCCAAGGACCCCCTGTTTCCTCTATGGGGAGTGGTATTCATAAGAAAATGTCTGCATGCTGTATGTGAGCTCATTGCTTCTGGCTTATCATTCTTCTGGGGCCCTCTCAGCACAGAGAACTGGGTGCACGCACACACACACACACGCATGCACATACACCTCACATATAAATACGAACTCATACACACCCCCACACATACACATGTATATATTCACTCATGCACACACACACACACATGCATGCACATACACATACACCTCACATATAAATACAAACACTCATACACATCCCCACACATACACATGCACATATACACTCATGCACATACACACCACACACAAATACATACACATGAACATACACACACGAGCCCATACATACCACACACACATACACACCACACACAAATACAAACACACATACACACCCCATACACATAGACATGCACACACACACATGTACATACACACCACACTCAAATACAAACACACATACACACCACACACATACACACACATGCACATACAACACCACACACAGAAATACAACTACATACACACCCCACACACATACACATGCACATAGACACCACACACACATACACAAATATTGAAAATTTGAAAATCATGCATCTTTTCAGGATACTGTGTTCACTAACACATCTAGACAGGATAAATTAACTAGAAATCTGTTGGAAAAATGCTTCTCCTGTGCCCCTGGGAGAAGGAAGGAGGAAGCAAAGGAAGATCGTGTGGAAGGACTTTTGGTTGCAGCACAGTTTAAGTCATGTTTGCCAAGGATATTGGGCGTTCTTAAGCCACACTCTCCTGCCCTATCAGCTCCCCAACTCTCAGAGTCAGGCCAGCGTCCTATCCCTGCTGAGCTCAGCCATCGGCTGGGAGCAGCCTGTGGGAATCACAGCGTTGGCACGAACACAGTGATAGATGTCGGAAACCAATAGTCAGTTACACTACTTGCAGTTGGAGAGAGCGGTGTGTTCTCACGGTCACCACAGATGGTAATTATAGCCCGCAAACACTTCATTTGAAATGGTGATCCAGTAAATGGGTTTAGCTACAGGGTAACCCAGAAGAAAGGATTAGTGAACAGGAAAATGAGCGAATACAAATATTTCAGATAGAAGCCCAGTGGGGGGAAGGAATGGGAAATACAGAAAATTATGAAAGTACCACCTGAAAAACAGTGAAAATGTATAACATGACGATATTGGAGTACACGAGGAGAGAAGAGAGAACTGGACAAAGGCAATGTTAGAATACCGGCCAAGAATTTTCCAAAATTATTATCAAGCCACAGAGTAAAGATACTCTACAGAGCTTCTGTGGTGCTCGGAAATTCTGCAAACCCCAAGCCTAATAAACACAAGACCCCACCAGGCTTATCTTACTAAACCGCTGCAAATTCATGACAGTGGGTCAGGGGTGAGGGTGGGGACACTTTGCTTTCAAAGGAACAACAATAAGACTTTTACACAAAAATCATGAAAGTGAGAAAATAATGGAATGACGTCTTTGAGGTGCTTAATGAAACTGTCAGCTTATAATCCTATATGATCCAGGGGTTGGGGTGCTGATGCCACATGCAGTCAAAGATCTACAACTTTTGACTCCCCCAGAAACTTAACCACTTAACTACTACTGACTGGAAACCTTACCCGTAATATAAACAGTTAACACATATTTTGGATGTTACATTTATTCTGTACTCTATTCTTACAATAAAGCTAGAGAAAGAAAATGGTATTAAGAAAATGGTAAGAAAGAGAAAACATATCTACTATTAAATGGAAGTAGAGTGTCATAAAAGTCTGTATCCCGTTACCTTCACGTAGGGTAAGCTAAGGAGAAGGAAGAGGAGGGTTGGTCTCACTGTCTCATGTGGCAGTGATGGAAGAAAATCTACACGTAAGTGGCCCTGGAACAGTTCAAGCCCATGTTGTTCACAGGTCACCTGTACTTCAAAAATGAAAGTGGCTAAAGCTTTTCACTCAAGCAAAAAGTTAGAAAATTCACCTCCATAGGCCCACACTAAAAGAAATACTAAAAGGAATTTTTGAGTCAGAAGGGATCATAGGTGAGAATATGTTAATGCAGAAAAGAATAAACAGAACCAGCCGGGCTCGGTGGCTCACACCTGTAATCCCAGCACTCTGGGAGGCCAAGGTGGGTGGATCACGAGGTCGAGAGAGCGAGACCATCCTGGCCGACAAGGTGAAATCCCATCTCTACTGAAAATACAAAAATTAGCTGGGCGTGGTGGTGCGCGCCTGTAGTCCCAGCTATTCAGGAGGCTGAGGCAGGAGAACTGCTCGAACCCAGGAGGCGGAGGTTGCAGTGAGCCGAGGTCGCACCACTGCACTCCAGCCTGGCGCCTGGCAACAGAGCAAGACTCTGTCTCAAAAAAAAAAAAAAAGAATAGAGAACCAGTATATGGCCAGTATAGGGATAAATCTAAATAAGCAGTGACTATTCAAACAGCAGTCATAACAAGGACTTTAAAATATATGTGGGCATAAATGACAATATCACAAGTGGCAGAAAGGAATTAAGTGGAATTCATGTTTTAGGATTCTCACACTGTCAATAAGTTCTAAAATTTATGTGGATTATAAATCAAAAAGGTGAACTATAAAACATTTAAAAGGAAACTTAGGAAATGATTATGATAAACTTGAGAGGCAAACATTGGGCGGCTTAAACAACAGGAATTTATTTCCTCATAATTCTGGAGGCTGGAAGTCTGAGGTCCAGGTGTCGGCAGGGTTGGTTTCTCCTGAGGCCCCTCTCTTTGACTAGCAGTTGGCCGTCTCCTCCCTGTGTCCCCACATGGTCATCCCTGGTGTGAGTCTGTGTCGACATTTCCTCTCCTTATAAGGATATTGGTTAGATTGAACTAGGACCTCATCCTAATCACCCTATTTTGTGTTGTTTTTTGTTTGTTTGTTTTCTGAGACGAAGTCTTGCTCTGTTGCCCAGACTAGAATGCAGTGGCTCTATCTCAGCTCACTGCAACCTCTGCCTCCGAGGTTCAAGCAGTTCTCCTGCCTCAGCCTCCCAAGTAGCTGGGATTACAGATGCCCGCCACCATGCCTGGCTAATTTTTGTACTTTTAGTAGAGATGGGGTTTCACTGTGTTGGCCAGGCTGGTCTCAAACTCCTGACCTCATGATCCACCCGCCTCGGCCTCCCAAAGTACTGGAATTACAGGCTAATGACCTTGTTTTAACTTACCTCTTTAAAGCCCCTGCCTCCAAATACAGTCACATTCTGAGATACTGGGGCACAGGACTTCAACATGTGAAATTAGAGAGACAAAATTCAGCACCTAGCAATGACCTTACCCCAAGCTGAATTCTTAGTCGTGTTTTGGGTTTTTCTACTCCCTGTGGCAGGTACATCTGCTTATCGTTTTTACTTATCCCAGATTTGAGTTACTAAAAGAAAAAAAATTCAGAGGCTCGTGAGACTAGCCATCAACTCCAACTCTACTTATTAATTCTTTGTGTTTGTTTTTATTTTGAATCAGGATCTCACTCTGTTGCCCAGGCTAGAGTGCGGTGGTGCAATCATAGCTCACTGCAGCCTTGACCTCCTGGGCTCCATCAATCCTCCTGCCTCAGCTTCCCAAGTAGCTGGGACTACAGGTGCACACCACTGTGGCCAGCTAGTTCTTTATCTTCTGTAGAGAGAGGGTCTCACTATGCCGACTAGGCTAGTCCTAAACTCTGGCCTCAAGCAATCCTCCTGCCTTGACCTCCCAAAGCTCGGGGATTAGAGGCATGAGCCACACCAGGCCTATTAATTCCTGAGTACTTGCCTTCCCATGAGTCTTGCCTCCTCTACTGATGGTCTCCATGAGGGCTTTCTTTACTGCTGCATTCTCAGGACCAAAAGCAGTGCCTGGCATGCGCTAGGTGCTCAGGAAGTACCTATAGAACGGGTAAATGGATGCCTCACCCCCTCCCTACAGGTGCGGTCGTTTCCCTCTTTCTCTCACACCCCCAATGCATGGAGCATCTACCTAAATTTCCAATCTGACTCATTTCTTGCAAAATCTCCTTGTGCAGCTTTTGTCTGTGACAAGAAAGCTATCCAAATGCCCTTCATATTGATACTGACAAGAAAATGTCTCAAAGATATTTTTCACCTTTAAAAAGGAAGCTTCAGAACATTTTCTGCCTCGCCTTGCCCCAGGCCTCTGACCGCTCAGTTCCCCGAAAGCCCTGTGCAGAAGAGCCCTCACTATTGTTATGGTGATTATGTGGCCGATTCTCCTTACAGGGAGTGAAGAAGCGGGGCCAGCCATGTCAGTCAGTACATTACTTTCTTTTTTTGAGACGACGTCTTGCTCTGTCGCCTAGGCTGGAGTGCAGTGGCACAATCTCCGCTCATTTCAACCTCCGCCTCCTGGGTTCAAGCAATTCTCCTGCGTCCAAGCAATTCTCCTGCATCAGCCTCCCAAGTAGCTGGGATTACAGATGCCCACCACCATGCCCAGCTAATTCTTTGTATTTTTAGTAGAGTTTCTCCATGTTGGTCAGGCTGGTCTCAAACTCCTGACCTCAAGCAACCCACCCACCTCGCCCTCCCAAAGGGCTGGGATTATAGGCCTGAACCACCACACCCAGCTAATCAATATATTTCTAACCACCTGCTCATTCCCTCAGGAATCCAGAAAGGTTTCAGAACTCATATGTCCATAGCAGTGGTTTAGAATGGGGAAACCACTTACTCAGCCTGGAAATTCAGTCCCAGGTTTTCAATCCATATTTAATCTCAGGAATAAAAGAGAACACAGCGCTAAAATGGGTAGCCCTGTAACCTCCTGGAGGCTGTTGTGCAAACCTGCTGTTAGGAAATCGGGCTCAAAGGACTCCAGCAAAGGAGAATGATGCTGTCAAACTCATTCTGCTCCTTGTAGATCTCCCGTGTTTTACTCCAGAAACACCGGGACTTGATCCTAATCAAGATATTTGAGAAACCGCAGGACACGCCTCCTTTCCTTGGCTCCTTCAACTTTACCCACCCAAGCGAGACACTGTCGGGGTTCAGGACCAGCATGACCACACACCTGGACACTCACATAATTGAATGAAGCAAGAGTGGTCGTTAATGTCCTCCAGCCTGTGGCATAAATAACCAGCAACTCTGTTTGGGGAGCCTGAGGTTTCAAACACAAAGTACCATAGTTTTGTGTTAAAAATCTAACGGGATTGTCAATTGAGAAAAATGACAAGGCAAGTCTCAATCATTTCAGGAGGTTTATTTGCCAAAGTTAAGGACGTGCCCAGGAAACAGGTCTATCCTTTCTCCAGAGATGATTTTGAGGACTCCAAATTTAAAGGGGAAAGGGGCAGGATATTGAGAAGTACACAATTTTCCTGTAAGAGGCAGATAGGGAAAAATAGTCATTCGTGCCTTTGTCTGGCTCAGTGAATCTGCATTTTTTTTTACATAAGATGACATAAACAAATGGGGCAGAGGAAAAATGCAGGGAGTCTGCATTTTACATAAGATAACATAGAGAAAATGAGGCAGGGGAACAATCTGATATGCATTTATATCTGGTAGGCTAGGGGTGACTGCACCTGTAGACATAAGCTATCAATTTACATGGCCATGGTGAAATTTTAACAGCTCACTAGCAATTTCCTTGTGGGCAAAATATGGCAGAGGAGGCATGTAGCTTTTTTTTATCTTGTAGCTATCTTATTTAGGAACTAAAAGCAGAGGCAGGTTTGCATGACCCAGTTCCCAGCTTGACTTTTCCCTTAGGCTAAATGAGTTTGGGGTCCCAAAATTCAATTTTCCTTTCACAGGATCCAACTCAGTCTGGACCCTTTGTGAAGGAGGGGCTTCAGGGCTCCATCTCTGTAGGAGCTGGACCATGGCTGTACAGCTCCAAGTTAAGTACTGGTAGGAGTGGGGCAGAGGACTCATAAGGCTTGGGAGGAGTACAGACCACCCTCAGGCTCCCCTCGGCTCACCCCTGCTCCCACAACCCCTCTCTTGAACCTCTCTTCGAGACTCTCCCAATTGGACAATCACACGACAGTGCATTATGGGCTGTCATGGTGCCCTCTGCCCATCTTGCACTTGGCTGACTCTACTCATCTTCCCAGGTAGATGCAATTCATTTCAACCAATCCCAGGGCTGAGCCACGGAGACCAAGGCCCTGTGAGGGCCGCAGAGGTGAGCTGGTGGGGACTCTCAGTGAGCATGCTGCCAGATCCCTTTTATGTACACAGCAGGACACTAAGGTCAAGAATTGTAGAATGACTCACCTGACGTCCCCAAGGAAGGAGTACCAGGCACATGGGGGCAGACAGGCACCAAGGTGCTCAGGATGAGCACTCTTGTTCCTGGTGTCAAGGTGAACTATGCCAAAGGGTAGACTCCATCCTTCAAACACCGTCTGACGTGCAGGAAGGAAGAAGGGAACTGAAATCAGAAAGCTGCTCCAGGCGTCTTTTGTCTCATCCACTGGCAGTTTTTTGTTCAGGATATGTTCGAATGCTTTCTTCACCCCAGGTGACCTGATGAAGCCATGCGTGTGTGTAGCTGGTCTTATCTTGGCCGGGATCGTGCTGGATCACCAGGAGTCACTCCCTGAGCTGGTTCTGAACTCACCATCTGGCATCCTGGCCAAGGCTCCCTGCCCTCCTGTCCCCAATACGGAACGTGTCTAACTGTAGGGAATCCGTGAGCCCCACATGTTGGTGTGCCAGAATGTAGGGATCCATGGGCCCCACACTGGGCACCAGAATGTAGGGAGCCAGTCCTACATCACCCATGGGTACCCAGAGTTTGGTGGCGACAAAGGAATGAGAAAAAGACAGATTAAGAGAAAAAGTGGGATGGGGGGCCATCACCTTATTACTTACTAGAGATGATAGTGAAGGCCCTGAGCTTTGATCATCCACATTCTTTATTGATTACAATCACTTTGATCTATAGGGTAGGGGTGGAGTGATGATGGTATGAATCAGTGAGCCGGAAGTGAATCAGAGAGCCGGAACTGATATGTCATCCTAAGGACTGATAACAGTGGCAGTTTGGAAGTTTCAGAAAACAAGAACATGTGGTTATCTTTAGCTTATTATCAATGTACAGCTGATAGAATTCTTCGGAGGCCTTACAAGGAGTCTACAGGAGGCCTTACAAGGAGTCTGGCTACGTCATAGTGCTACGAAGGGGTTTTACGTCCTTGAGCACAATGTTTCTGGTAACAGAGCCGAGGTCATCCCGCACTAGAACATGAGGCATGAAGAGGCCTTCCTCCTCAGAGGCCTGCTGCAGCCTTCCGCAGTCTGTCGTTCCTTATTTATATGTTACTTATAACCAATTTATGTAGGCACTCTGTCAGTCCTTTCTCCTTTGCTGTTTTTCCCAACATCTAATGATAACAGCAGCTGCCAGTCATTACTGTCTATTACTTCCTGCTAGGTGCTTCTTATTAAACCACTTTATCTTCATGGTTATCCATCCCCATTGTATAGACGAGTGAACCAAAAGGACAGAGGCACTTTTTTAATGTGCTGAGAGCCTTAAAGCTAAGACTTGAGGCCAAATCCATCTCACTGGTCTTAGGTTGTATTGGTTCTCCCGTGCTTTGCTGGCTGTGGCCTCCTTCCCCAGCCCGGCTCCCCCAAATGTGAACGCTCTCAAGAGAATCCAATTTTAATTCTCTCCTCCTCCATGCTCACACCACATCAGGAACCCAAGTTGGGTCCAGAGCCCCATGATCCTTGACAATCTAACAAGGAGGACTGCCTCAATTATTTCATGCCCAAGGCCTTCATCTAACAAAGAAATGTATTAGATGGGAAGGAGAGAAAAGAAAGGAGAGATGGAGGAAGGGAGAGACGGAGATATTAAAGCAAAACCTTCTTATATCAAGATATTTTATTACCCTGAAGATACTCATAGTAGTGCACCAATAGAATATTAATATATTTGTATATGTATACTCACATATATATGAGTGTGTAATATATGTAGGTGTGTGTAGATATATGAATATATAGGTAATGTATTCTAATGAATAAAATCTGTAAAGACCCCATTGAACATGTGTGCAAGTCATGTTGAAATGGAAATGCTAAAGGCCTTTGAAAAGCTACTTTCTGCATTTCAGGGCAAGTCACCCATCTCAGTCAGTGGAACAGGAATAGGAGACACCTGGGCAACTGAATTCATCAGTGGCATTCAGAGACAGCTGGCGGGTCTGGGGGAGCTCTGATTTCTTCCCTGAGGAAGGTGGCCTGGCTGAGCAGGTAAACGGTGCCCCATTCCCGCCTCCGCACCTTTGCCCAGGCCGTTCCCCTTTCCCTGGAAAACTTCCTCTGCCAGCCCATTACCCATCCCTTCTCAGTCACCCTCCACCTCCCAGATGACCCAGCTTGAGTCTTATCTACTCCAGGACAGTGTCCCTGACCAATACCAGCTCACAGTCCTGCTTTCCTGGTCTGCAACCCTGCGCACCCTGTGAAGAGTAACAGAGATGAGCTACGTAAAAACTCCCACCATCAAGCCTAAAATGTGGCAGGTACTCAAAAATCAAAAGCATCATGACTATGTTGAAAATCAGATAGAACAGGAAGCAAAATGAAAGTTAAGATGCAGAGGGATTTTTTGGTGGAAATTTTTCATTCTGAAACATTAGGATTTTTCTCGGACATCATAATAATAGCAAAGGCCTATGTGCCAGGCGTGGTCCTAAGCACTCGCTAGGTGCCGTCTCCTTTGTTCTCCACACGGCCCAGGAGGGGGAGTCCTGCTCTGTTCCTGTGTGGCAAGGAGAGAAGAGCAGGGGGCGCAGCCGTGGAATTTAAACCCAAGCTCCTGACCCTTCCTGCAGCCTCTGGCTCTCTCTTGACCTTGCAGAATTGGAAGGTCACCTTCAAAATCAAATTTCCTTTCACCAAGACCCAAAGACCTAGTCACTGTAAGTTCACTATTCTGTCTGGTGTGGCCAGCAGAGTTAAAAATGGAAACGGGGTTATTTTCCTCTCTCACACGTATTCATTTTAACAGTTCAAATTCATGATTCACGTGTCCTATACGCAGTTTGATTGTTCAGTTTGTCTCCTTGGACTTCATGTGAATCTTCACTCTTTTCCTTCCATAGAAACTAGATTTATTGTATTTGTTTTGGAAATTAGATGTAGATGAAATTTTGTTTTCTTTGTAAGAATAAAGTGGCATTTAGATTTGAAAAGTAGGTAAGATTCTGTTCTTTCAGGAGGTGGAGGGGATTTCCCCAGCAGAACCGGAGCAGGTCTAGGCTGATCCAGCGACAGGGGGTCAGGGTCTGCTGCAATGCCTGGTTCAGGAGCAGCCACACTAAGCAACAGCTTCTCATGTGAGAGACAGAATTCCAGGACTCTGCTGCCATGGGGGAGTTGCCCCAGCTGCTCCAGAGAGGTGTGTCGGGTCTTGGAGTGGCCCAGCTCCCTAGGGGGGGGTCACTCAGGGGTCGCTCATGACTCCCGTCCAGGTTTGGCTCAATGAGTCTCCAAGGAAAGTGAGGCACTGGGACCATTTTCCACATTCCAAATACGTATCAGACTCCGCCTTTGACACTCTTTGTAGATATTCTCTTTAGTTGCACAACAGTAATATTAAAGAGTGCTGATTTTTAAATGACTAATTTTCATGAAAAACCAATACAGTCATTTGAAAGAAGCCAGAACTCCTGGCCCTGGCAGCCTCTGCCCCAGGCCCTGAGGGGCAGAGCTGCCCCAGTGTGCTGAGCCCCTCCTCCACAGAGGACCCATTGTCTGTGACAACGTTTGTAAAAGACAGTTGAGGAGAAAGGGGGACTGGTGAATGGGATAAGTTTATGCCTGCTTCTCTGTACCCCATTGCGTAACAGCAGGATAACAGGAAATGTGTCCAAATTCTAGAGTAAAAGACACCATGCCACTGCAAAGTAACGAGTGGAAACGTAGATGTTATCACAGAACACAGCTGCACACGATGGTTTTCATTCACAACATGGGTTCTGTTGTCTCTTTCTCTAACTAGTCGGTGCCTTTGAACAAGTCACTTCATCCCCTCTCCCTTGGGCCCTGGCTTCTTGCCTCTGAAAAATGACTGAACATGAACTCAGTGGCTTCCTAAGGTCCTTCCTGCCCGACGGTCGTACAAGCTCTGGCCTGGCATTCCTTGACAACGGCTTCTAGGTGGCCAAAGAGTCTCAGGAGCCATACCAAGGATGGAGGTACAGTGTGCCAGGCACACTGTTTGATAAATGATTTAACTTCTCTAAACCTCTGTTTTCTCATTCATGAAATGGGGATATTAATATCTACCTGATGAAATGAGGATTGGATGAAATCAAGCTGTGTCTTGTCTGAATACTAGATGGTAACTGAGTGGGAGGGCATCTTTAAAGTCTAGCTACCATACCATGGAAGGATTGCAAGTGATGAGTTACACAGTCAGATGGTTGCTGTGTTGCATGAATTGGAGGAAAGCAAAATAAAGTCGGGGAGACAGTGAGGTGGCTTTAGAGGATAGTGACTCCCAGTATTCATTCTGTCCTTCCCATTGGGTAGCAATGGTGGCATCTAAGTGATAGATTTCAGCTCCAAGGTGGACTTTATTAGGGTCATTTCTTCCTTTCGTTATATTGATTCAGGGATGGGCCAACAGCCACAGCTTGATTTCAGCCAATCCTCATTTCATCAGGTAGATATTAATATCCCCATTTCATGGATGAGAAAACAGCGGTTTAGAGAGGTTAAACAATTTATCAAAGGTCTTAGCTGGCTAAGCCATGGAGTCTGAACACCATGCTTTTAGTGACTGCGCATCGAGATCCTGCTGCCGTGATCGACACTGGAATAACACCCAGAGCCAGCAGTCAGACAGCACTCACTTACAGATAGCCCCATCCTCAGCACATTGCAGGTACTAATTCACCAAATCTTCAGTCTTATCCCCATGTAACAGTTGAAGAAACTAGGTCCAGAAAGGTTATACAACCCACCCAAGGTCACACAGATAGTATGTGTAGAAGCATTCTTAACAACAAGACATAACTTTGAATCATGTTTCCATTTTTTTATAATAGAGTATGGAAACATTGTTTTTAATATCTATGTGTAGAATATTTGTCCACTACCAAAGAGTTTAGCTTTCAAGACCTCCTCCAACAATAAGATTTAATTCCCCAAAAAACCTCCTCACTAGGTCATCCCTAAGCACTAGTAGTTGGACATATTAATGAAATACATCAGTTACTATATATATACATAGTCCCAGGTCCAATCTTTGGTCTATGGAGAAGGCACATGTTAGTCCATTCATAGGCCATAACATCCTTAAGTTTCATCACGTGAAACAAAGCAGTACAGATTTCTAAGAGGGCGCTTTATGCCATTCTAAAGTTAGAGTTACCAGAGGGTGTTTATCCCAGGACTGGGATAGATAATATGAAACTGTTGCTTTATACCAAAAGTTAATGGCATAAAGCAACAATTTAATATTATCTATCCCAGTCCCATAGGTTGACTGCGCTCAGCTGGATGGTTCTCACTTGAGGTCTCGCACGAGATGTCAGTCAGGGAACCACTGGGCAGGATGTCCAGGGTGGTTCACTGACACGGCTGGTGATTGACACCAGCTGATGCTAGGAGCTGAGCTGGGGATGTCAACTACTGTGCCTACACATGGCTCCCTCACATGGCTGGGGCATCTCACAGTATGGTGACTGGTTTCCTAAAGGGGATATCCTGAAAAAGAGTGTTCCTAGAGTCTCAGGCAGAGACAGTAAGGTTTTTTATGATCTGCTTTTGGAAGTCACATGGCATCATTTCCACTATACTCTATTGGTCAAAAGCAAATACTGACACAACCAGGATTCAAGGCTGAATACTAGGTGGGAGGGCCGTCTTTGAAGACTAGCTACCATACCACGGAAGGATTGTAAGTGATGAGTTACACAGTCAGATGGTTGCTGTGTTGTATGAATTGGAGGAAAGCAAAATAAAGTCAGAGAGACTGTGAGGTGGCTTTAGAGGATTATGATTTCCAATATTCCTTCTATCCTTCCCGTTGAGTAGCAATGGTGGCATCTAAGTAATAGATTTCAGCTCCAAGGTGAACCTTGTTAGAATCATTCTTTCCTTTCTCAGAGCTAAGCCAGTTTGAGCCTCTGAGATTTGAGCAGGGCTCTGGGAGTCTCTGAGAAAGCTGGTTACTTGCTTTTAAGGAAAACCTCAGGAAACCAGTCTCTCTGCTTGGGCGTAAATGCAGTCATGCAGAACTGGTGACTGTTGACTGACGTCTTATAACCAATGAGGAATGTTGGCCTTCAAATGATCTTGATATTAGTCTTAAATGGAAGTTAATATTCTGGTAGGTAGCAGAGCAAGGATCTCAAAAGAACTAGAGTCTTCAATGGCTTTGTTGGACCACAGGACTAGAGCTATCTTGGGGTGGACTGAACCTCACTTTTTAAATTTTACGTGACTAATTGGGACACTGAATGGCACTGCATATCTTGCAAAGCTACAAGTCTACTCAAAGACATTAGAGTGAGCATCCAGAAGGAGAAGGGATGGGAATGGGAATGAGGCTCTGAGGCAAAAGGGAAAATGCACGGGTGGATAAATAAATGAACTACAAATTACTTTAAACTCGAAATCTGAATAACTCAGTTTTATACCCCTAAATGTAAAAAATTCATGATAAATTGAAGGCACTTAGGAGACATCTAAGGAAGTTTCAGGAATGGAATCAGGGGTGTGTATTCAAAGCTACATGTATCCCCAAAATACTGTAGATTTATGAGAGATTTAAATAAATTTCAGTATTAATTTTCTTTCCTTTTTTTTTTTCTTTTTCTTTTTGAGACAGGGTCTCTGTCACCCAGGCTGGAGTGCAGTGGCACAATCACAGCTCACTGCAGTCTCGACTTCCAGGGCTCAAGCGATCCTCCCACCTCAGCCTACTAAGTAGCTGGGACTACAGGCACATGCCACCATCTCTAGCTAGTTTTTGTATTTTTTGTAGAGACAGGGTTTTGCCATGTCGCCAAGGCTGGTCTCAACTCCTGAGCTCAAGCGATCTACCTGCCTCGGCCTGATCACAGGCATGAGCCACCATGTCCAGCCCCACAAGCTCTTTCTTATCTAAATCTAATGTTCTTTATATTCCATATACAATATATTCTCTTGTCCCTGAAAATATTAATTTTATAATTTTCCTTCCGCTCTGTGCATTAACTCTGTTTCCCCAAGTTCTTCTTTTTTTTTTTTTTTAATAAGCTTGTTATTTTAGAATAGCTTTAACCTTACAGAAGAACTACAAAGGTAGTACAAAGAGTTCTTCTACATCCCTCACCCCGGTTTCTCCTAGTAATAACAGCTTGCATTAAGATGGCACCTTTGTCACAGAGAATTGCCAATATTGCCAAGCTCTTTTTACTCTTTGTTTGGAACTGATCTTTCATGCTAGAGACTTTCCTCAGCTCTGTGGTGACTCTCAATGACCATTTATGTTCAACAGCTAGGACACTCTAGACATATAAAGAAAATGGATTTTTGATAAGCTTAAATAAGGTCTTTCTGGAGATGATCGTAAAGTCTGACACTATATTAACATCCACAGATTCAGTCTCTCTCCAGGGAAGTAGTCCACAGCAGGAAAAAGCTAAAATTTGAGAATGTTTAAAATTCTGCTTTTTTCCCCCAAATACACTAACTAGAAATTGATATCTAATATGATCAAGTAGAAATGATATCTAGGCCAAGTGTGGTGGCTCATACCTTCAATCCCAGTGCTTTGGGAGACCAAGGCAGGAGGCTTGCCTAAGGCCAGGAATTTGAGACCAGACTTTTTGATGAGACCCTATTTCTATAAAAATAAAAAAATTAGCCAGGCATGGTGGTACACACACCTCTAGTCCCAGCTACTTGGGAGGCTGAGGCAGGAGGATTGCTTGAGGCCAGGAGTTCAAGGATACAGTGAGCTACGATCGCACCACTGCACTTCAGAGAGCTATGATTGCACCACCAAGAGAAAGACCTGTCTCAAAAAAATTAAAATAAGGCCGGGTGCGGTGGCTCACACCTGTAATCCCAGCACTTTGGGAAGCAGAGGCAGGCAAATCACGAGGTCAGGAGATCGAGACGATCCTGGCTAACATGGTGAAACCGTGTCTCTACTAAAAATACAAAAAATTAGCTGGGCGTGGTGGCACATGCCTGTAGTTCCAGCTACTCGGGAGTCTGAGGCAGGAGAATCGCATGAACCTGGGAGGCGAAAATTACAGTGAGCCAAGATCACACCACTGTACTTCCCAGCCTGGGCAACAGAGCAAGACCGTGTCTCAAAAAAAAAAAAAAAAAAAAAAAATTAAAATAAAAAAAAGATAGCTAAGAAATATGGTTATCTCAGAAAACAGAAGACAAATCTAAAGTAAATATAATCAATATGACTGGGAAGGAGTACTCTAAGGCGAGGTCTTCATGCCTTTTCTGGCTAAAATGTCACCTGGTCACTAGACTATTTACTTTATATTTCTATTCCCAGTCTTTCCTCTGAACTGCAGGTCCAAGAATCCAGCTGCCTGTGGGACTTCTCCGTTTGGATATGTAACATCCACTCCCAAACTTGATCCTCATTTAACCTCCCCACCTTTGAAAAGGGTCATTCCATTCACTCAGGGTTCAGGCTAAAGACCTGGGGGCATCCTCGATCCCCCTTTTGCTTTCATCCTGCAGCAGCCAATCCTGTCTCCCACTGATGTCTCAGGTATGACGACTTCTCGCCTCACCATCACCACCACTTGGGCCTGAGTCAGGACTGCTGCAGCCGCTTCACTCACGCTCTCCCGCCCCACTCCGCATTTTCCCACCTCAAAACATTTGCATTTGGTCTTCTCTCTTCTTAGATCGCTCTTTCACCAAATGTTCCTAAATTTCATTCCCTTACTTTTAAAATAATTCTGTTCCCACAATATCTCTCTTTAGAAGCCTTCCCCTGTCCACTCTCTGTAATTCTTTATCTTTATACACACTTTCGTTTTCTTCATAGAATTTCATGACATTAACTTAAATATTTAGTTCTTTATCTGTTTATTGTCAACTACCCACTAGAATGTAAGTTCCTGGGAAGTCAAACACGATTTTATGCATTTCAAAATCTCCAGTGCCTAAGAGAGAAAGTTCACAATATAAGTGAATGAATGAATGAATGGATGATGTGAAATGAAAGCTGAAATGAAAGTGTAAATGACTGCTCTGATGGGGTAAACAGACACCACTAAAGATAAAATCAGTGTACTAGAATATTAACATCAGAAATCTTGCCAAAATAAAACATAAAAGGACAAAAATTGAAAATGGTGGAAAAAGTTAATGTATGTAAAAGATAAATATATACCTATATTTAAAGAAAAGGGGATTTTTTATTGTTATAAAATATACATACATATAAAGTTTACATTTTTATCATTCTTAAGTGTACAAGTCAGCGGCATTAAGCTTCTTTTCATGTGCTTCTTAGCCATTTGTATATCTTCTCTGGAGAAATGTCTATTCAAGTCTTTTGCCCATCTTTGAACTGAGTTGTTTGTTGCTGCTGTTGTTAAGTTGTAGGAGTTGTTTTTAAATATTCTGGATGTTAAGTTCATATTATATATAGGCTTTGCAAATATTTTCTTCCAGAAACAGGAGTTTTTATTTATTTTTATTTTTTTATTTTTAAAGAAATAACATAAATAATAAGGAAATAGCAAAAAAAAAAAACTTGAAAAAAATTGTTATAGAACTGAAGACACATGGCTTCAGCTTGAAAAAACCAAGTATCCAGCAGAATAAATGAAAAAATTTATCTTTACTACCATAATACCTGTATGTATAACATATGTACATAGGTACATGCTATATTGTTACATGCACTTAACATTTTATACACACATATAAATAGATCATATCCTCTGACAATATGACTTTTTCATCAGCACGGTATCTTTGAGATGTATCCTTATTAATGCATGTAAATGTGGGTAAAAATAAGGTGGATGTATACTTCTCAAATTCTAGAAAATTTTCAAGGTAAACCAGTCAACAGGTCAATCTAACAAAAGGAGGTACAGAACTACAAACATCACGTAAACCAAACTCCAAGATGCAAACATAGGCTGGGACAAAGAGAATCACTTAATTATAATAAAAGAAACAATCCTCCAGGGAAAAGCTGAGATGAAACATACAGCATTTGAAGAAGACACCAACAGGAGAAATCAAACATCAAAACGCACACACAGGGCTGGGTACAGTGGCTCACACCTGTAATACCGGCGTGAGGAGGGAGGCCGAGGTGGGTGGATCACTTGAGGTCAAGAGTTCGAGACCAGCCTGGTCAACATGAAACCCTATCTCTGCTAAAAATACAAAAACTAGCTCGGCATGGTGGCACACTCCTGTAATCCCAGCTACTGGGAAGGTTGAGGCATGACAATCACTTGAACCCAGGAGGTGGAGGTTGCAGTTAGATGACATCACACCACCGCACTCCAGCCTGGGCGACAGAGCAAGACTCCATCAAAAAAAAAGCACACACAACTCTTTTTTTCAGCAGCCTGAGATAGGTAAAAACAGTTCACTATTCACTTGACCCAGAAAACCCCACAAAAGTATGCAAATCCAGTGGTTCAAATCTTTGTATTCACTTTAGGAACATCCAAGAAACTACCCAGGCCATCAGGGTATACATATACAAAATGCCACCATGTATGTGAAAGATGCCACCTTACAGAAGCAATGTGTGCCTCTCCACCATTATCAGGGTGGAGTTAGTGAGTGTGACCAGGCTACATAGTGTGGCTGGACAGAGGGTCGATGGCCTAAAAAGAGAGCTGAATGTTTGCTGCACGTGCTGAACAGTGCAGAGAGTCCTGCTAAACTCAAGGGTTTAGCTGCAGATTCTCTGGTCATCAAGCTTATCCTGGGGGAGCAAAGCCCCCTGAGATGTGCCTTCCACATGTACTTGCAGAGCTCGTGGTGAGGTTACCCCACACATGAGTGTCCCTTGAACAGATCCTTACTGAAAGAAAAATATTGTTCCCAAACCAGAAGAGGCGTTTGCAAGTAATAAAAGAGATCTCAGAAGAGACTGAAGAAACAGAAACTTATGTCAAGGGAAGAAATTCAGCATGAAATAAATGCAAATATAAGTTAAAAATATACTTATACTCGGATATTACCAAGTAGTTGCAGAAAATCAACACCTGAATGAGAACTAATACTCCTGAAAACAGTTAATAAATCAAATGCTTGGAAACACTGAGATAAGTGTAATTGCATCCTCCGAGGACCAAGTGAAGTTGTTTCGTATGCGTTAAGTTCAGTTTTTCTCCCCCCCAGTTTTCCTACTGCCCCCTCCAATCAGGTCATCATCTCCACCACTCCATCAAAACTGCTCTCATTGAGGTCATCAGCGATGCCCACATTGCTAAAGCTGTGGGCACTTCTCTGCCTACCTTTTGACCTTTTAGCACTGCTCAACCAGATGGCCACTCCATTGTCCCAGAGTCCTCTCCTGGTTTTCCTCAGACCTTCCCGACATTCCCTTTCAGTCCCTTTGGCTGGCCATGCCTCGGGGCTCAGGCTTGAGCCTATTCTCTCTCCATTCCTTCCTTAGGTGATCTCAGCTATGGTCTTTAAGTTCACGCTGTAACCCAGCGCAGGCCTGGCTGCTCATAGCTTGCACAGCCAGTAACAAGGATGAAGCACAGGGATAGGAAAGTGACTGTGTTCGAGCTAACAGTGGGAAAGTGGCCAGGTTTACACCTCCAGAAGCCTCTTCACACTTTAGGCTGGGGGAGAGGGGCTTCAAAGCAGGACGTTGGAATGGGAGTCATGCTGGAACGGTGCTGAGTGCAAAGTCTGTGTGTCCTGTTACAGTGGTAGCAGGAGCTGTGGTCCACCTGGGACCCCAGCTGGCATCATCTCAACATCTCATATGTTGCTGGTGGGGAATGCAAAATGATGCAGCCATTCTGGAAAGTAGTTTGGACATTTTTTATAAAACTACCCTGTGATCCACCAATGGTAATCCTGGACCAGTATTCCAGAAACAATGAAAACTGATGTTCACACAAAAATCTGTACACAAATGTTTATAGCAACTTTTATTCATGACAGCCTAAAACCGCAAACTACCCATGTGAATAGCTAAACAAACTGTGGTGCACTCATACTATGGAATACCACATGGCTATCAAAAGCAACAAAGTATTATTCCATGAAACCTCCTGGATGAATCTGTTGGGAATTTTGTTCAATGAAGAAAAGTTAATCCCGAAAGGTCTCCTATTGTATGATTCCATTTACATAACATTCTAGAAACCCAAAACTATAGAAATGAAGAGGAGGTTAGTGAGTGAAAGGGGCCAGGGAATAAGGGTGGGAGAGGAAGGGAACTGGGTGTAGTGGTAAAAAGACGACATGAGAGAGCCCTGTGGTAAACGAATGATTGTGTCTCGACTGTGTCAATGTCAATGTCCTGGCAGTGATACTGTACGATATTTTGCAGGATGTTAACACTGGGGGAAATTGGATAGCAATGACATTGATGATGAAGAGTCCATGAGCTATTTCTGAATTATTTCTTACAACTGCATAGGAACATACAAATATCTCAGAATAAATAATTTTTAAAGCAATATTCTATTGGTATGGGTACAAACAAACAGATGAATGGGATCAAATAGAGACTCCACATATAAACCCTATTAGGTTTGTTTCCCCACAAGCAGACCACAAAACAAGGATTTGTGTAAAAGTAATTTATTAGTGCGCATTCTCGAGAAAAAAATGGTAAAAGGGGAGTTGGGATGAGGAAGGGAAGGTGACTGGAGTGAGTTGAACTGTGAATCACAAAAAGGTATGTCTATGTCCTACTCTCCATGTGATGGTTAGTTTTAGGTGTCAGCTTGGCTGGGCTAAGGGATGCTCACATAGCTGGTGAAACATTATTTCTGGGTGTGTCTGTAAGGGCGTTTCCAGAAGAGATTAGCATTTGCATTCATAGACTAAATAAAGCAGATAGCCTTCACCGATGTGGATGGGTATGATTCAATCTATGGGAAGCCTGAGTAGAACAAAAAAGCAGAGCAAGGTTAAATTTCATTCTGTGTAAGCTGGGGCATCCATATTCTCCTGCCCCTGGACTTTGCTGCTCCTGGTTCTTAAACCTTTGGACAAGGACTGAATTACACCACTAATGTTCCTGGTTCTCCAATTTGCAGATGGCAGATTACGGGACTTCTCAACTTCCATAATCATGTGAGCCAATTATTATAATAAATCTCCTCTTATGTGGAGATCTATATATGTTCTATTTATCCCTGCTTCCCTGGAGAACGCTGCTATACCCCAGAACGTGTCAATGTGACCTTATTTGGAGAAAGGGTCCTAACAGATATAATGAAGGATCTCAAGATGAGATCATCCTGAATTATCCAGGTGGGCCCTAAATTTAGTGAGACATGACTTTACAACAGACACAGAGGAGAGACACATACAGGAAGAGAAGGCCATGAAAAGATTAATGTAGACATTGCAGTGATCCTGCCACAAGCCAAGAATTCCTGGAGCCACCAGGACCTGGAACGGGGAATAAAGATTCTTTCCTAGAGCCTTCAGAAGGAGTGTGGCTCTGTCAATACCATGATGTTGGACTTCTGATCTCCAGACTTTTGAGAAAAAAATTTTGTCTGTTTTAAGCCACCTAGTTTGTGGCAATATGTTATGGCAGCCCTAGAAAAACTAATACAGATTTTGGTACCAGGAAGTGGGTGCTGCTGTAACAAATACCTCAAATTGTGGAAGTAACTTTGGAACTGAGTAATAAATAGAGGTTGGATGGTTTTTGAGGTACTTGAGAGAAAAATTATAGACTTTCTTGAAGAGACCATTAGTGGAGTTATGGCTTTTAAAGGCAATTCTGATGAGGGGACAGAAGGAAGTGAAGAGCATGGTAGAGAATTCTTCCACCATCTTAGAAATGTATACCTCATCATGAACAGAGCATTAGTAGAATTATGGATGTTAAAGGTGGTTTGAGTTGAAGGCTAAGAAGGAAATGAGGGACATGTTATTGGAAACTAAAGGCAAAGTGATCCTTGTGACACAGCAGTAAAGAACTTGGATGAATTGTGTCCTCTAGTTAGGTGGACAGCAGAATTTGTAGGCAATGATATTTAGCTGAGGAGATTTCTAAGCAAAGTGCTGAAGGTGTGGCCTGGTTTCTTCATGCTGTTTGTAATAAAACACAAAAGGAAAGAAGTAAATTGAGGAAGGAGCTGTCAAGCAAAAGAAACAACACTTGTTGATTGGGAGTTTCAGATTGCAAAAGGTGCTAAGACTGGGAAATTCGCTGTTGGGAAAGTGTACCCTGGAGAGAGGGCCAAGGGTGTGCCTAGACAATATTGTGCTGAAGATATTTGCTATGTAACTGATGGATCCCTCAATTATCTCACAGATCCAGGGATAGATCCAGTGTTAGCCAGGAAAGATCTGTGGGCGTTCTTTTATCTAATGGCATGGATCCTTATGACATACATGGGAGCCTCAAAAGTTCTTGAGAAGGTTGTATCAGAAGAAACACTGTCAGCTTGGCCTGAAGAGACTGAGACAAGACAAAGTGAAAGAGAGGCTGTCAGATATGCAAAATTCCTCAGGCAAGAAGAGGACTGATAGAACTACTCAGGTATTAGCATGCACTGCCTTTCAGGAAAAAGGAAGAATGACTATGAGGACAGAGTCATGGGTACAGGGGGATAGAAGCTGAAGGTTCAAGGGCAGAGACCTACCAAGCTGCCATGAGCAAAGAGGCCTGTGAAGCCATGGGCCCAAAAGACACAGCTTCAAGCCACAGAAGATTATTGCCAGACCTTGAAACCAAAAACACTTGCCTTGTTGGATTTCTAACTTGCTTGAGACTGATGACTCTTTGATTCCTTCTATTTTCTCCCCTTTGCAGTGAAATTGTCTACCATATACATGGCCCACCTTTGTGTTTTGGAAGCAGATATCTTGTTTTCTAGTCTCGTAAGTTAACAGATGCAGAGGAATTTTGCCCTTACATAGCTCATACCCATAGGCTCACCTATACTTGATTATTAGATTATTTACATGTTAATATTTGGGACTCTTTGAACTAATTTTTATGGTATTTGGATGAGTTAAGACCTTTGGAGATGTTGAGATGGAATGAATGTATTTTGCATATGAGGCCGGTGTGAATTTGGAAGGCCAGAGGTCGGATACTATAGCAGATTAAATGGTGGACCCCAAAAAGACATGTCAACATTTGAATCAGGGATTAGAACCTGGGAACATGGCCTATTTGGAAAAAGGTTCTCTGCAGATGTAACTAAATTACAGCTCTTGCTGGAAAAGGCAAAAAAGTCTTCTCCCCCAGAGCCTTTGGAGGAATATAGCCCTGTCAACATCTTAATTATGTACATCTGACCTCCAGAAATGTGAGAGAATAAATCTCTGTGTTTCAAGGCACCCAGTTTGTAATCATGTGTTACAGCAGCCCTAGGAAACTGTTACAGAGGCCAAGAAAAGTGCAAAATCAAGCAAACCCATGGTGTATTCCTTCCAGTCATCTACTGCTGCATAACAATCCCAAAACAGTGGCTTAGAACAATAACAATCGTTAATTTTGCTGACACATTTGGCTGTCAACTGGGCTTAGCTAGGCATACCTCACTCAGGGTCTCTCAGTGGTGGTAACCGGATGGCGGCTGGAACTGGGGTCACCTTGAAGGTGTCATCTCTCATATATGTGGTACCTGGACTAGTAAAGACTCAAACAGCCAGGGGCTGGGGCAGCTGGGGACCTTAGTCATCTCTTCCCCCTCTATGTCGTTCCCACATGATCTTTCTATATGGCAGCTGTATTCGCTTATAGAAGCTGCCACAAAGATATGCCCAGCCTCATGTTAATAAAAGTAAAGGTATTGGCGAGGCGCGGTGGCTTACGCATGTAATCCCAGCACTTTGGGAGGCTGAGGCGGGCGGATCACGAGGTCAGAGATCGAGACCATCCTGGCTAACATGGTGAAACCTTGTCTCTACTAAAAATACTACAAAAAAAAAATTAGCCAGGCGTGCCTGTAGTCCCAGTTACTGGGGGAGGCTGAGGCAGGAGAATCGCTTGAACCTGGAAGGCGAAGGTTGCAGTGAGCTGAGATCGCGCCACTGCACTCCAGCCTGGGTAAGAGAGCAAGACTCCGTCTCAAAAAAAAAAAAAAAAGAAAATAATAATACAAATACAAAATTCGCCAGGCAGTGTGGCGCATGCCTGTGATCCCAGCTACTCGGGAGGCTGAGGCAGGAGAATAGCTTGAACCCGGGTGGCAGCAGAGGTTGCGGTGAGTCGAGATCGCCCCATTACCCTCCAGCTTGGGCAACAAGAGCGAAACTCCATCTTAAAAAAAAAAAAAACAGCTGATGGCCAAGGAAAAGGGCCTACTCTCTCCATCCTGAATCCAGCAGGGGGCGTAATGAACATAAGGTAAACAATTCCGGGAGGAACTTTCCTGCATCCCACCCGACCCCGCCCAGCCTCCCGTCAACCAGTGCGCAAGTGCGAGGAGGCGGTGCCCAGCGCTCCGCCGCCCCGCCCTCCGCAGAGGTGAAGACGTCACTGAACAGCGACGCGCACTTTTAGGACGCGTTTGTGACCCGCCTTCCGGAAGGACTCCTCAGCGGTCAACTATGGCGACCGCCACGGAGCAGTGGGTGCTGGTAGAGATGGTACAGGCGCTCTACGAGGTGGGTTCCGCGCTATGAGCGGTCGGCGACTACACCTGTGCCTGGGGAGGTTGGGACGGCGCTTGTGGATTTATGGCCTGAGACCTGAGCGGGACTGGCTTGGTCATGCCAAGACTCGGCGTCTCTTGCTGGAGGGACTGCCGGGATCTTCCAGTCCGAGCGGCTGAGTATAGAGAGGAACGGGCCGGGGCTGAGACCGAGGGTCTCGGTTTGAGTTCTTATGCTCCGGGCCCCCTCAAGGCTCGGGAAAGGAACACATGTAAGAGGACGCAGGAGACAGGTCTGCAAAAACCAGTTAGATGTTCGATAAAACGGAGTGGTGAAAGTGAGTGGAAAACCTTTCTCTGGGAAGGTCCTAAGGAATTCAGTTCCTTGGAACTATGAGCAGTTAATTGGGGAATAGAATTGTAATAAATTGGAGTTTGTCGTTTTTGTCGAAAGAAACTAATTTATTTAGGATTTGTAAATAAATTGCCAGTCTTCCATGTACATGAGTTTTCTGTCTTACAAAAATACAATGAGTTTAGTAGGTTTTTATTTTTATCCTATTTATTTATTGAGATGGAGTTTCACTCCTGTTGCCCAAGCTAGAGTACAATGGCGCAATCTCAGTTCGGCGCAATCTCAACTCATAACAACCTCCGCCTCCCGGGTTCAAGCGATTCCTGCCTCAGTCTACCGAGTAGCTGGGATTAGAGGCATGTGCCACCACGCCGGGCTAATTTTGTATTTTTAGTAGAGATGGGGTTTTTTTCATGTTGGTCAGACTGGTCTCAAACTCCTGACCTCAGGTGATCCGCTCGCCTCGGTCTCCCAAATTGCTGGGATTACAGGCGTGAGTCACCGCGCCCTGCCGTAGATTTTTAAAGGAAGAATAGTTAAGAGTTTTTTTGAAAGGCTAAGATACATAGGATAATATGAAACCAGAATGTCAGTCTTAGTGATCATTCATTTATGAGATTACCCGCGCTGTCCTGCTGAGCTTTCCGAATCTTCTCTGAGCTATTCATTAGGCACTTATTTTATTTTTTTTAGAAGAGTTTCACTCTGTCGCCCAGGGTGGAGTGCAGTGGCGCAATCAGCTCACTGCTGCCTTGACCTCCCAGACTCAAGCGATCCTCCACCTCAGACTCCCCAGTAGCTGGGACCACATACCACCACACCCAGTTAATTTTTCTTTTGGTAGAGACGGAGGTCTTACTATGTTGCCCAGGCTGGTCTGGAACTCCTGGCCTCAAGCAATTTTCCTGCTTCAGCCTCCCAAAATGCTGGAATTACAGGCATAAGCCACCATGCCCAGCTGGAACTAAATTTTTAAAACTTACATGGCCACATGTAACTAGTGACTGTCCATGTTGGACCACACAGATCTAGACGCTGGGGATAGTGCAGTGAACAAACAGGCAAAAGTCCCTGTGCTTACAGAGCTTACATTTATTTCAAGTGAATTTCACGTTACTTTTGATGATTTAATGTCACCAAAACTTAATATCACTGTCCACTGGCAGGGGTAATGATGGTGTTTCCATTGCAAGACATATTGGGAATTTTATCTTGAAACATGGCAGAGGGAGCAGATGTGGCTGTCTCTTATCCTCATATATTAAGTGATGTCCAGTATTCGGTTAGAGTGACCTAAAATGAACCACTAAAATTGAATGATCTTTTTTTATATATGATATTTTTAAGAAACGGATTTTCTGTTAAATGTTGTTCCCTTTTTGAAGACATAACTTCATATTCCAAAATTGTCCAACAGGGAGACTTGGGAGAAGTCCTGTATGTAACATTTCCTGGGGGAGGAAAAGAAGTGGTGTTTGTGATTTTTATTAATTCACTGGTCAGATAGTTTCTCAACTTTTCTAAGGTGATTTCTTTGTGGAGTGGGCTCTAACTAGTGGCTTGGGCAGATGTTTGCCTGCTAGATCCAACTATTGAGAAAACTAAAAGGGTATTTAGACTTATTTACAAATGAATTATATTCAGGGGGATGAGCAAATTTTAAAACTCATCCTAAAGAGAAACTTCTTACTCCCAATTCTTATGCACATTGAATGTAGAATTTGAGTAGTCTTTTATGGTGTCCCCAAAAAAGAAATAAGCACTGAAATTAAATAATCTGATAGTTGATACTGTTTTAAATATTGAGATTCTGTGTTAGATTTTATTTTTTTTAGTTTTAATTTTTATTCCCAAAGAAGTTTTAAAAGCCAAAAATATTAGGGGTTTTTCATGTGAAGGAGAAATTGCTTGCCATTAGAAATGGGGAAAGGAATAAATAGAAATTAAGGGAGCTTTGAAAGTAAGTAGTAAGAATTAATAGGCTAAAAGTCATGGGGGGGGCAGTATATGCAGGTGTGGTAAATTTTATGTGCAGATTTTAGAAGTGTGTGTTTCATTTCTTATTTGTTTTTTACTCCCTCTTAGGCTCCTGCTTACCATCTTATTTTGGAAGGGATTCTAATACTCTGGATAATCAGACTTCTTTTCTCTAAGACTTATAAATTACAAGAACGATCTGATCTTACAGTCAAGGTAAGAAATTAAATCTCTCTTTCATTATTGGGTATGGGGTTATAGTTGCTATGTCTTTCCAGAAAGGGTTTGTGGTGGCTCAACTGTGTGTTAAAACATTTTCTGTAATGTAAGGAAATCAAGGGGAGTGAAATATCAAGGTAGGCAAAATATGGGGAAATCCAGAAATAAAGTCAGTACCCAAATGCAGAGCATATTATGGTCTTGGATACTTTGCTAGGAATAAACAGCAGTCTTGGAAATAGATGGTTAGAGGGAAGCATGAGCAGCTGGAGTTTGAATGTTCATATGAGGGTTGTGTGAGTTGCTGCGGAATAGCACAACTATTTCTGAAGTGTGAGAGAAAGTTTCCCCTGTGGTCTTCTTAAAGGAGAGTCAGAGTAGAAAAGAATCCTACCCATACCTACCTTAGATCGAATTTTGATGTGTTGTGTATGGTAAAGGAAAAAAAAACCCTGAGCATAGAAGTAAAATTTTCGTGAATTATCAAGTCATCTACAAAACTACATGGAAAGAGCCTCTAGTGAGTGATAAGAAAGAGGTGAGGATGGTAAGTGCACAAAACTCACAGGTGATTCTGTTTTTATTCTAGCCACAACTAGACATGGTATTTCTAGCAGTGTATTCACTGCGACTTTTCCATTACAACAGACAATTTTGATATTGCTGAAGTTGATGTAAAGTGACTAGCCGTGCGCTATATTTTAACTCTTTTTCTCCTGTAGGAAAAGGAAGAACTGATTGAAGAGTGGCAACCAGAACCTCTTGTTCCTCCTGTCCCAAAAGATCATCCCGCCCTCAACTACAACATCGTTTCAGGGTAAATTGATTTTGCTACTTGAAGTACTTGTATTGAGTTTCTTGTAGGAACCTGATGTATATAGTGCTTTATATATAGTATTCCTTTTTTATTTGAAACAAAACATTTGGAAATTCCCGGGAGCAGCAGCTTTAGCTCCTGATTTTAAACTTATTCTAGGGATGATAAAGGAATTTTTTAAAGTCTCCAATTTAAGCATTAGTGTTTGCCCTTTTTTCCAAAAAAAAAAAAAATATATATATATATATATGTATATTATATAAATGTATATATATATATATATTTTTTTTTTTCAAACTAATGCATATGTGTTAATATTTCAAATGGCCAGACACTCGAAAAGCAACAGACTCCTTTTTACTCACCTGGGGGTTTTCTGATTTTAAATCTGTTGCAGGTTACCTTCATAATTCTAGATACTGTAGTATGCTTCACTCCTATTTCTTGATTCATAAACTATAAACAACACCTGTTGACCCATACAGTATAAATTATGGAGCTTGCACTCACTTGCACCTCTTCCCTCCTTGCTTCCAGGGTCTCATCTATTTTTTACTTTTTATTCTCTTGGCTATCTTTGCTATATTGTATGTATTTTTATTAATTAAGAAATAGTTTAAGAATATAGAAAGTTGATATTAGACACCTATATACCCACCACCCAGAATTAATAGGCATTAACATTTTGCTGTCTTTACTTCAAACTTATTTTTACAGATAAGATACAATATTGCGAATACATCTTAAATCCCTTCGCATCCATCACTTACTCTTGCTTCTCGTACACATGACCACTGTCTTGAAGTTGGTGATTGTCTTTCCTTTGCTTATGTTTATAATTTTACCATATACGCCTGTTGCCATGAAAATATTCAGTTTTTTTAATTTTAAAATGTGATGCAAGATATTTTCCTGAGTATATTCTAATTCCGATCTTATCAAAGAGGGAGCTTTTATTCTTCACTTCTTGTTCTTCACTTCTGTAGATCTCTTTAAAAAGTTTTTTTCTGTAGTCTTATAAAAGTTTTACGTATTCTGAAATCAGACTTAACAATCTCTTATAGTTTGGTCTGTTGAGGTCTTAGGGACTCCTTTCCTACCCTAAAGGTCTAATTTGATTGTTTTCCATATGATGGTCAGTTGTCCCAGCATTATTAGTTGAATAATCCAGTGTTTACCTACTGCTTGGAAATCTCCCTTCTTTGGTATGCCAAATTCCCTTCTAAAGAATCTGTTTCTGGCTTTTATTTTTATTCTTGGGATATATTTGTATCTCCATGTACCACAGACTCATTCATATTAATACCACAGCTTTATAATAAACATTGATTAGAGTGTCTTTCTACTTCTATGTTCTTCATTGTCTAGGCTATTCTTGACCACTTTGCTGTGAGTTTAGATTTAGGTGATCATATTTGACCAAAAAATGTGTTTGGGTTTTTTATTAGAAGTGTGTTGAATTTATGGATTAATTTAGGAGGCTTGGTATCTTGCTGATACTTAATCTCACTACCTGTTTACATGATATATATTGCTTGTATACTTGGATCTTTTATTTTCTACCGTAAAGCGTTGTCATAATTGTTCATAAAGAGTTATGTTTTTGTTTCTACTTTTTATTTGGAAATATTTATAGATTGACATACAGCTATAAGAAGTAATTCAGTGATATTCCTTATATCCTTTACCTACTTTCCCCCAATGGTAATGTCCTGCATAACTATAGTGCAGCATCACAGCTGGGAAATTGACATTGCATATCTTTTAATAGATTTATATCTAGGGACCAGAGGGGTTTTGTTTCTATTGTGAGATGCATCTTTTTTTTCTCGTTCCTTGTCTTACTGCACTGGCAAGGCTCCTTTTCCTTCAGTGCTGAATAGGAGGGGCGATGATGGTCTTCTTTTCCTGTACCAGGTGGTTTTAAGAGATAACCTATATTGAATTACAGATATTCTTTTGTTTTTCTTAGTATCCTAAAGGAAACATTTTGATAGTTTCTTAAATCAGAGTATTACATCAAATATGTTTTCTGCATCTCTTTCTATAATCATGACTTTTTTTTATCAGTTGCTGTGTTACATTTTACTGATAGGTTCTTTTTTGAGACAGTCTTACTCCATTGCCAAGGCTGGAGTGCAGTGGCGCAATCTTGGCTGACTGCAACCTCCGCCTCCCGGGTTCAAGCGATTCTGCCTCAGCCTCCCAAGTAGCTGGGATATGGGCTTGTACCACCACGCCTGGCTAATTTTTATAATTTTTTAGTAGAGGTGGGGTTTTGCCATGTTGATCAGGCTGGTCTGGAATTCCTGACCTCAGGTGTTCCACCCACCTCACCCTCCCAAAATGCTGGGGTTACAGACATGAGCCACCATGCCCGGCTGATAGGTTCTTTTAATTACTTATGCATATTTAAATTTAAAAATTTTGTGAGAAAAACCACAATCTACTGTGCCGCCGATTCTCACCCCAGATTTTCACTCTTTAGAAGTAACAGCTTTCTATTTCTTTAGCTTTTTGTCTGGTATTTACCTTTTTTTTTTTTTAAAGAAACTTGCTTTTGTTGTTCTTTGTTTTCTTCTTATTTTTTTTTCTCGGTTTTTGTTACAGTCATGCATTACATAATGACGGGGATACATTTTGAGAAATGTGTTAGGTAATTCCATTGTTGTGTAAGCATCGGTAGAGTGGACTTACATAGACCTAGATGGTATAACCTGGTACACACCTGGACTATATGGTATAGCCTATTGCTCCTAGGTTACAAACTATACAGCATGTTACTCTACTGAATATTCTAGCAGTTGTGGTAAAATTATATTTGTGTATCTAAATATATTTAAGTATAGAGAAGGTACAGCAGGGCCAGGCATGGTGGCTCATGCCTGTAATCTCAGCACTTTGGGAGGCTAAGGTGGGCGGGTCACTTGAGCCCAGGAATTTGAGACCAGCCTGGGCAACAGGACGAAACCCATCTCTACCAAACAATGCAAAAGATTGGCTAGGTGTGGTGGTGTAGGCCTGTAGTCCCAGCTACTTGGTTGGATGACGTAGTAGGATGGCTTGAGCCCAGCACACGGACATTGCAATGAGCTGAAATTGCGCCACTGCCCTCCAGCTTGGCAACAGAGCCAGACCCTGTCTTTAAAAAAAAAAAAAAAAGTACAGTAAAAATACAGTGTTACAATCTTATAGGACCACTGTTGTATATGTGTTCCATTTTGTCCACTGAGATGTCGTTATGCGGCATGTGACTATATATCCAGTAATTGTAGGAGATTGAGACTGGCTCTCTGAAAACACACCTATACTCACTGTCCCCAGGCCTGGAATAGCTCCTGTCATGCCTTTGTGTGCATTAGGGGAAGGTACCCTTTCCTCCAGCAAGTGCCCAGTGCCTGTGGTATAGATCCCTGGGTAACCCTAACATGACCCCAGCTCGTGCAGTGGCCTTGCTCTGCCCTTTCTCCCAGCAGAGTTCAGTTATAGCATAATGTGTCCTTAGATAATTTAGTGGTTATATTTTTGTGACTTCATTAATATCCTCATTAGTTGGGCCAGTGTCATGAGACTGTATTTTCTTTATTGGATACTTTTTTTTCCCCCAGAGTTAATCATTTTTGGTCACTTGCTTGGTTCTATACTTTGGTCTCTGATTTGTGTTGTTTTCCTCTAGGAGTGTAAAACTCCATTCAGAATGTTTCAAACACATTAGTTATCTATTAAATTCACTTTCTTTGTACTTCCTGTATCCTGCTTCAGTCCTGACTGGTCGTTATAAGCAGCTGCTATACAGTGGCCCTGGAGTGTCCCATCACCATTAGCTTGAGAATTTCCTCTCTCCTGCATTGGCTATTTCCTGTCTCTTCGTTTACAGTATATTCCTGATAGACTCCAGAGAAGGGTCATGAAAGGTGGATTTTTTTTTTAAACTTACACATCTTAAAATTTTTTATTTTTACCCTTTTGCACAATACTGTTTGTTTTATCCGTTTTTATTAATCTGTTAGAAACTTCCTCAATATCTGGTGATTGTTAACATCCCTTCTTTTTTTTCAATATGCAGAATATTTTTATTGTAATCAAGAACATTATGTAAATTGTTTGCAAAAACTATAAGAAAATTGAAGGGTGTTTTGTTGATAGTGATACATTGAGTGTTACTTTCCTTCAACTTAGGCAATATCTATTTACATTCAATACTGAGTTGACACAAGAGTAAGTGAATTTACTTAGGTTTTTTTCCCTTTAAATAGCAGCCTTATTGATATATAATCTGTACACTATAAATCCGCCATTTTGAAGTGTAAGGTTTTTTTCCTTTAAACAGCAGCCTTATTGATATATAATCTATACACCATAAAATCCACCAATTTGAAGTGTAAAATTAAGTGGTTTTTAGTATATTCCCAGAGTTACGCAACCATCACCACCGTCTAATTCCAGAACATTTTTATCACCCCAAAAGAAATCCCAAAGCCAGTAGCAGTCACTTCCCATTCCTTCCTCTGCCCAGGCCTTAGCAGCCATATATCTACTTTTTTTATGGATTTGCATATTCTGGACATTTCACATTAAAAGGAATAAACAGTACTTAGCCTTTGTTTCTGGCTTCTTTCACTTACCATAATGTTTTCAGAGCTCATCCACATTGTAACATGTATCCATAGTTCATTTTATCACCAAATAATATTCCAGTGTATGGATATACACATTCTGTTTATACATTAATCAGTTGATGCACAATTGGGTTTTTTTCCCCCCTTAAGAGTATATGAAAAAATAAAATATATATGAATAAAAGTGCTATGAAATAATGTATACACATTTTTGTGTGGACATAATGTTTAATTTTTCTTGGATATGTATCTAGAAGTAGAATTGCTGGGTCATATGATAACTCTGTGTTTAGCATTTGAGGAATCCCCAAACTGTTTTCCAAAGTAGTTGCATCATTTTATATTCCCACTAGCTACGTATGAGGTTTACAATTTCTTCACATCCTCAGCAACACTTACTATTTTCTATTTTATTATAGCCATCCTGGTAGGTGGGAAGTGAGATCTTGCTTTAATTTGCATTTCCCATATAACTAATGATGTTGAACATCTTTTCATCTGCTCATTGGCCATTTATATATTTTCTTTGGCGAAATGTCTACTTTAATCACTTGGCTGTTTTAAATGGCGGGTTCTTTTTATCATTAAAATTGTAAAAGTTCTTTACATATTTTGAATACTCGTCCCTTGACAGATACATGATTTGCAGATTTTTTTTTCATTCTGTGGGGCTTTATTTTACTTCTTTGGTAGTGATCTTTGAAATTCAAAAGTTTTTATTTTAATGAAGTCCAACTTACCTATTTTTCCTTTTGTTGTTTGTGCTTTTTTTGTCACCTGTGAACTTTGGCTTAATCTAGGGTTACGAAGATTTACTTCTTGCTGTCTTTTAACAGTTTATAGTTTTTGTCCTTACGTTTAGTCTGTAATTCATTTTGAGTTAATTTTTGGGTATGGTGTGAGGCAGAGGCCTATCTTCATCTTTTTTGCAAGTGGATGTCAAGTTGTCCAACACCATTTGTTGAAAAGACTATTTCACTTCTGAGTTGTCGTGTTGAAAATCAGTTGACCATAAATGTAAGGGTGGTCTATTTGTTTTCAAGAACGGCAAACTAAAATGCCATTGAAAGCCCTGTAAAAACGGATTTGGCTTTTTCTTCAGCTCTATTGAGGTATAATTGCCAAATAAAAGTTGTAAATATTCAAGGTGTATAATGTGATGATTTGATATATGTATTATATATTTTATATATACACACACACACACATTGTAAAATAATGTCCACAATCAAGTTAATTAATATATCCATCACCACATTTAGTTACCATTTGTGTGTTAGAGGGGTGAGGATGGAGTGGGCTCCTTGACTGGGGGCTTACACTAGAATAATCAGACAGGACCTGTTCGTTTATTTGAGGGGACCCCAAACTTAGTATATATAGTTTTTATTCTCTAGGCTTTGTGTTTCCCAGGAGAGGAGTCCTCTAGTCTGTTACTTTGCAGGTAGAAAGCTGCTTTCCACCATTTGGGAGCTGAGTTGAAGGGAGGAGGCTCAGGGTCTTACCAATTCATTATGTAACTGACACTTAATTTTTGTCTTCAGAATGGCACCCCTGCCTTCACTCGTTCTTAGGACTTCCAGTTTATACACATCCTTTCCAGAGAGCACATCTCTAGTTTTTCTTCAGGGTGGAGGAGGGGAGTGGCTGCCTGTTATTTAGGCACCAAGCCAGTCCTCCTGTTGTCAGCCTTTCCCATTTTCCCATGTTTAAAGGAAGCTGGTGCCCCAGTTAGGGAGCATGTTTCAGGCATTGCTGCTCGGCGTTTCACTGCCAGCCTAAGCTTGGGTTTCTCTCCAATCTCTTTGACTTATCAAATACAACTTGTCCATATGCTTTCCAGTTTCCAACATTTGGTCACCTCTTTTCTTTGTTCTGGTCTGGGTAGATTTAGACCATTAAACTTTCTAGGTATTTTGCATGTGATTTCTGAGTGTGGTTTCAGAAGAGATCAAGGGTTGAAGTGGTTTTAATGTTAGCTGATGTTAAATGGTATGAAGAAATATCAAAGCAGGGTCAGTAAAGAGAGGTGGAGTTGCTGTACGTATTTCTTGTTCATTTCTTTTGATTGTTACATATTCTTCTGTTGTGTATGGCCACCAAATTTTGCTTCTCCATTTTCCTCATGATAGACACCTAAACCGCCCCCCATTTCCCACTGCTGCAAAGAATCCTGTGACTAATATTCCCTAATGAACCTTAATATTCCATTGAATTTCTCTGGGGGTATAGAACCAGGAATGGGATACTGATATATGCCTACCTAATTTTCCTGTAGGACTCTGCTATGTCATCTACGGTCCCCTGAGTTATTATATGGGAATTCAAGTCTTCCCTACATCTCTGTTTAGCAATACTGTTTTCTTTGGGTTTTTCTTATTATTTGAGCCTTTGAGCATTATTTCGTCTACTTTTTAGCTGCTGGAGTTTTTCACTTCTGTGAATGCCTCTTCAAATCTTTTACTTGTTTTTCTACTTAATTCTCAGTCTTTCTTTTGATTAGCAAAGGTTCTGTATACCTTGTAGATTTTAATCATTAGTTTTTGACTTAATACCCTATCACGTTGATTCTAAGACACATACTGTTTTTTCCTAGTTTAAAATCTCTGAAGTGAAGATGAATCTTAAAGCTGCTCAGAGTCACTGATGAGTCATTTCAGCCAGGAAGGTAGTTTGTGACATGGTTGTCATTGCCTATGTGTCAGTGAACCTGGTGGTGGCGGGCTTACTGTCAGCATTCCAGTTGAGGTATATGCCCTACTGGTCAACATGGCAACTAATGGCCGGAGAAATGGCCAGACCTGCAGAGCAGAGGCTTACCGAGGCGGTGATGAAAAAGGCTTTGAAGATCTCTTTGTCAGACTTCCTGTTGCCTTGGGTAGTATCAGCTTACTTTCTAGAAATGTGATTAGATTGGAGAGACGATAAGAACTATTCGATTAGTTCAATAGGAAAGTCCCAGCATCAGAACTTGAGACTGGGTGACAGTTAACATGTCCGATAGTCTCAGAAATGATAGGGGAGCATGCTCATATGAAATGCCAAGATACTACCTAGAGCAAGAAGGACAATACGGTATGAAAACTTGGGGTATCAGTGACCTAAAGGAGAGGGACAGAACTTGGCTAAAGAAGTTTTAGGAATGTCTTGACTGATTTATCTTGCTTTTTCCTTTTCATAAGTACAAACATAGTGTAACAAAAATCTATGTCTAAGAAGGTATAATAGACCTTTTCGTTAAGCATAAACTAAAAAGCTATACATGACAAGAAAATATTATTGTATTTTAATTGACACTGTTTCTCTTCCTTAGTGATAGATAAAATACAATTGATGACATCTTAGATTCAATGAAATACAATAAACCTCTTCTCTATCACCCATCTGTTAACTTTGTCTTTGGTATCTTTCGTTGAACCAAATTTCTTAATTTTGACTTGGTCAGATGCATCCATTTTGGCCTTATGCTATGTGTGGTTGGAGACTTGGTTAAGAAATCCATTTCCTACCCTGAGGTGCCAAAGACATTCTTCCACATTTGGTTATCTTTTCTAAAATACCTTTTAGGTTTTTAATATGTCTGGAATTCACTGTGTTCCTGGCTGTTCAACTTTACCCATAGAGAAAAATTTGTGTGAAACCTAGTGGTTTGTGGGGTAACTGCTGTCGTTTTCCAGGTATTCGTATGCACACAGTTCTGTTGAGTTCTAGATACTTTCATTGGTCTCTGCCTGTCTGCTCCAGTACCAAACCTCTTGTTAACGGGTTTGTAATATTTGCTTTCTTCTGGTGAATCACTACCTCCCTATTTCTAAATTCAGTTAGCCATTCCTGAACTTGTATCTGCCTATGTAATTATTGAAGTTGATAGAGCTCTGTTAGAAATCCTGCTGTAATTTTAATTGTGATTGTATTGAGTTTATAGTTTATTTTGGCAAAATGTAGTATCTTTAAAATGTTGAGCCATCCCTTCATCTGACCATCATATATCTTATCATTTATTACTGTCTTTGTATTTTTCTCGATATTGCAAATTCTTTTGTATTTTGTTACCTCTATTAGTATTGAATCCAGTAGTTTGTTGATTTCGTTTTTTATGTAAGGTGATCGTATCGCCTGCAGATAACAGTGTGACTCTTTTCAGACGTGTATGTGTGCATGCACACACACACTTGTTTGTTTATTCACATTTTTGGACTTACAGTTTTACTGGTATGGCCTTTAATAATAGGCTGAACAGTAAAAAGATACCGAGCATACTTGTTTTGTTCATATTCTTAAAAGTAATGTCTCTGTTGTTTCCCAGTTAATCTCTGTAGGTTTTAGGTATTATAGTCTTATCAATTTGAGACCATTCCCCCTCTGATTTGAGTTTTATAAATAGATGTTGAACTTTACCAAATGTCATTTCTGCATCTAAGATCATTGCATGACTTTTCTTTATCATGTATTTTCTGAAATTCTTGCTTGTTGTTTAACTTCTATTAATATATTTCTTAGGTGTACTCTGTTCCTTTTCTGACTTAGTTGAATACTTAATTTACATTTCTAATATTTTCTAGTACTGATTCACAATCTCTTTGCAAAACCCTGAGTGTGATTCAGAATTCAGGCTTAAAAAAAGATTTTGAAAGATAATGAAGTACATATTTCTTATTACAGAACCACTCTCATGTGGTCTGGACAGCATCCCCAGAATAGTTTCATTCCATAGAATAAATAAAGCACTAAAGAGTTTCATATCTGTTTAGGACAGGTTTTGCTGCTGAATGAACTTGCTACAAACTTTCAAAATTGTGTATGAGGGATAACGAACTTTTCTGTCTGCGTTTAAGCCTGTAAATTCCCTGCTAAGTACTATTCCAGCTGTAGACTATACTCGTTTGTTTGTTTGTTTGTTTGTTTTGTTTGTTTTTTTGAGATGGAGTCTCGTCCTGTCACCAGGCTGGAGTGCAGTGGCGAGATCTCAGCTCACTGCAACCTCTGCCCCCGGGTTTAAGCGATTCTCCTGCTTCAGCCTCCCAAGTAGCTGGGTCTACAAGTTTGCACCGTCACACCCAACCAATTTTTTTTTTTTTTTTTTTTTTTTTAGTAGAGTTAGGGTCTCTCATGTTGGCCAGGATGGTCTTGATCTCCTGACCTTGTGATCCACCTGCCTCAGCCTCCTTAAGTGCTGGGATTACAGGCGTGAGCCACCGTACCCGACCTACAGGCTATACTTTTAATGTGTGTTATTCAGACCTAAATATTTTCTGATTTTCATTTTGGTTTTTTTCCTTTGACTAAAGCATAATGTTTTCCTTGAGTTTTCTTCTTCTGAGTAATTTATAATTTATTGCTGTGTAATTAGAAAACATGTTCTGGATGATAGCTTTTCTGAATGATTCTGCTGCTCTTGTTGAGACTTGCTTTATGTCTTATTTATTGTAAATTTTGCAAATGTTCCATGGTTTTATCACAAAAATTTATATTATATGTTTCTTGTATTCAAGGTGTCTTGTGTTCATTACATCAAGCATTTTAATTATTATTCAAATAGTTGATGGTCTTAGCCACTTTCTGTCTCATATGTAAATGAATGAGAAAGAGACGGTAGATAACAGTATTACCCACCATGTGGATTCATTCTTTTCTATTCATGTTAGTAGGTATATGTGGGTTCAGCATTTTTACATCTATTTTAATGTTCCTTATTTCTAACAATAAATATGTTTTACCTTAAAGTCCATTTGTCTGAGCAGTGTAGCTACACCAGCTTTCATTTAGTTGTTATGTGATTGATAGACTCTTTTCAGTTTTGCTGTCATTATGTGTAGTTGTTTCTTTTGTACATAACTGAATTTAAAAAATAATCCTAGTATCATTTTTTAACTGAGGCATTTAGTCTGTTTATATATATTTCGATTACTAAGTCATTTGTATAATAAACAGTAATATCTGCTGAAATATGAGGTGAATCACAATTTTCCCAGTAACATTTAAAACAGTTTTTTGGCCAATTTGATATGTAAACTTAAAGGGATATAAGAAATAGGCAAAAATAATGTTATTTGATTTATTAATTTAATTGCACATATATATTTAAAATGTCATTGTTCAAATAATAAATTCAAAAATACTGCTTTCCTTTACTCCATGCAGTGGTTTTATTCTAATTCTTTATAGGCATCTTGGAGACCATATTTATCATTAGAAGTGTTGAACAATTTATGTTTAAAGTCTGTCAGTTTTACTTCAGTCTGATGCATAATTTTTTGAATCTGTGTATGTTGCCATCCCTCAAAATTTTACCCAAGTCTCACTCAGTATTTGTGATTCTACACTTGACCCCTTACAGGGTTGCTTTTTGTTATGGTATTTAAAAGATGTGCTTACTTGGTTGTGTAGAGCTTCATTTTGAAATCCCACTCCCAAGAATGTGTATTATATGTGGGAAATCTGTACAATATATGTGTCAAATTATTTTACCTCTTTCAAAAAAAATCATTTCTTCAAAACATCTAAGCGTAGCATTGGTAAAGATCATTCTGGTTGGAGTAGTAATTAATTAGCAGTGGGTACAGCTGCATATGTTAGGAAATCCAAACTTACATGGCTTAAGCAAAGTAGAAGTTTATTTGCCTTCACAAGTGTGGAGCGAGGTACCGCCACAGATGATCAGGGACCCAGGTTACCATACTGGTGCTCTGCCCTTGAGGTGTGTGACTTCCATTCATAAATCACCTTAAGGGAGGATGGCAGGCAGATGGGCAGAAAGAGGCTATTTCTGGCCCTGTCAGCTTGGTTAAGGCAACGTTGGCCACACCTGGTTTCAGGAGCATCTGACAGATGTGGTCTTTTGTTCCAGGGCAGTATAAAACAGGAGAATACATGTTGGGTTGGCAACTGTTGGTGCTTTGCACTAGCAGTGGAGTGTAATTACAGGAGTGCCCAGTGATATGACAGACTGAAATGTCACCTGCATGGTACTCTCTGTTACCTCAAGGATTATAACTAGGAAAAAATGTGTTGTAGATGCTATTTCTGTCAACAGTTTTTCTAAATACCAGGCTTTTACTTTTTTTTTTTTTTTTTTTTTTTTGAGACAGAGTCTTGCTGGGGTGTGGTGGTGTAATCTCACTGCAGCCTTTACCTCCCAGGCTCAAGTGATCCTTCCACCTCAACTTCCCAAGTAGCTGGGACTACAGGTGTGTGCTACCATGCCTGACTAACTTTTGTACTTTTTTTTTGTAGAGATGCGGTTTCACCATGTTGCCCAAGCTAGGCAGGTGATCTACCCACCTGAGCCTCCCAAAGTGCTGGGATCACAGGCCACTACTCCTGGCCTTACATTTTTCATTTGGTTTTTCTTTTTTTTTCTTTGCCTTTTTTCGGTCTCACTCTATTGTCCAGGCTGGAGTGCAGTGGCGTCATCTCGGCTCACTGCAGCATCCGTCTCCTGGGTTCAAGCAGTTCTCCTGCCTCCAGAGTACTTGGGGTTACAGGTGTGCACCACCACGCCTGGCTAATAATTTTTGTATTTGTAGTACAGACATGCCATGTTGGCCAGACTGACTCCAGACCTCAAGTGATCCACCTGCCTTGGCCTCCCAAAGTAATGGGATTATAGGCGTGAGCCACTGTGCCCCAAATGTTAATTAATCTTCCTCTCCTCCTTACTGAGCAGTACAGGGACTTACTAGACTCCTTCTACTTAGGTTGTTCCCCTTCCCCACTCCCCCTTTCTTGATGTCCTGGTCTGATATTTGACTTCTACTTATTTTATACCTTCCAGGATTATTATTTTTGAGAATCACCTTCTTTACCTATTTACCAGTTTCTTATTGCTGATCTTTAGGTATTTATTTCTTTATCCAGATAGCTTCTTTGGGCTTAAAACTACTTTTTCTAAAGTATATTCGCTATTAGATTGTTATGTGGAGATTCAGAGAAGGTAATCTGTATCTCCTAATGAGGATGTTTTTATTTTACCTCCTTGGATGACGGTCAGTGGATAACAAGTTCTAAGTGGATAGTTATTTTCCCTGCAGCCCTTGGGGAATTTTTTCATCATGGCCTGGCCTCTGTTCTAGGGAGACTGGTGTCAGTCTAATTGTCGTTCATCTTATGTTTTTTTCAGCTGGCTTTCACAGTTCTTTTTGTCTGTAAAATTCTACAGTTTTACTGTCCTGTGTCTTGTAATTAATTCATATTTATCCTACTTGGGATTCATTTTTCTACTTCAGTCTGTGAATTCCTGTCTTCCATGAATTCTGGGAATTTTTTTAGCTGTTATCTGTTCAAACATTGTCTCTCACTTTTTTCCTCCAGTTTTTCCCTGTAGAACTAATGTTCAGTGTACTTGTAACCTTCATATCCTCCATGTTCAGTATGTACTCTTTCATATTTTTACATCTCTTGGTAATCTCAGCTCTGTTTTTCATTTTTCTGTTGTGTCTGATGGGGTATTTAATGTATCTTTTAGATTTCTAATTTTATTGGCTCTTAGATTTTATTTCTGGAAGTTATATTTGACTATTTAGCATGTCCTTGGGTTTTGTTGTTTGTTTGTTTTTGAGACAGAATTTTGCTCTTGTCGCCCAGGCTGGAGTGCAATGGCGCAATTTCGACTCACTGCAACTCCGCCTCCTGGGTTCAAGCAATTCTGCTTCAGCCTCCCGAGTAGCTGGGATTACAGGCATGCACCACCATGCCCAGCTAATTTTTTTGTATGTGTAGAAATGGGGTTTCACTATGTTGATCAGGCTGGTTTTGAACTCCTGACCTCCGGTAATCTGCCCCTCTCATCATCCCAAAGTGCTGCGATTACAGGCATGAGCCACCGCACCCGGCCCAGCCTGTCCTTCTCTCAGTAGCTTTTTAACCTTTCCTTATATTTATGCTTTTGGTCTTCAGCACTTCCTAGAGTCCAACATCTTTGCATTCTTGTGCGGCGGCCCTTCTGTATGATTCACCTGCTGACTCTCACTTACGGTCAGGTTGTGGTTTTTGACTGGGAAAGTTGTCTTCTCTCTTTTGAGTCCTCTCGGGTCTTGATTATGGAGATGTCTTTCTGGTTGGTTTTACTTGCTTCTGCAGCATACCTTGTAAGATTTTAGGTTCCAGAATTCCTGTATCAGGTACCCGTTATGACTTATTTCTGCTAGCCTGAGTGGGGCACAGGTCTGAGACTTCCATATCTCAATGGAGATTTTGTTCCTTCCCTACTCCAAGCACTAGACAGAAATAGCATCCCTGTATCACGTCATACTGCCTCCTATAGCTTTTGAGCCGTTGTCAGAGGTTTGGGATGTACTTGTTCTTAATAGTTTGTTTTCTGTGTATTACAGTTTTTATAGAATGGTCTCAGCGTTCACAGCACCTTTAGTACAAGAATGTCTACCTAGGTGTTTTGTTTTGTTTTGTTTTGTTTTGTTTTGTTTATCTTTTTGTGACTGCCAATACCTAACTATGGAATCAGGGAGGGCTTAGGAAACTTAAGGAAACCCTGAGAAATAGGGACCTAAATAACATGATGGAATCAGAATACAGTTGAGGAGGTGAGTGGCACTGGATTTGAAAAAGAAGCCCTTGAAGCCTTAGGGAAGAAGAAAGAACATATTCAGAGAGTACCTCTTATGGGCCAGGCACTTTTATAATAGCAATTTCCCTGAGAAGTAGGTTCTCTCCCTGCTTTAGTGTTGAAGAAACTGAGGATCACAGAGGTCAGTGTTGTCCCTAAGCTTCTGGAGTCATCAGTAGCCGTAATGCAGACAGGATCTGTCTGACAGACTACAACCCATGTTCTTTTCACTGAGTCTTCTTGCCTTTTGTATGAGTTAGTCAGCTTTCATGAATTTACTTCAAGTTGTCATTCTTTTCTTTTCCTGGTGTCCCAGCATCTGTGTTTTCTCATGGATGACCAATGCTGTTAAAAGGTTATCGAGGCGAACAGTGTTTCTCCATCTTTTCTGGCTGCAGTGCATTTTGTAGAGCAACCCAGTACATGAACCAATACAGATACTTAGTTCCTTCATTCATCCTGTGCCATGGTTCTGATACTTTCTTTTCTATTACTGTTTTCTCTGGTTAAAATAGGCTGCTTGTGACTAACTTGGTCTCACAGCCTTTTAACAATTTGCAACCCATAATTTAAGCCCATGATTTTGAAGCATGGCTCATGACTGGAGTATAGATCAGCAGAGGACTTAATACAAGTATGCCCAGTAGCACATTCCCCTGTCCCAGCTGGGCTCACATCCGGCTCCAGTGTAGCTGCCACCCGCATTCTCCCCATTCTCCAGGAGTGTGAAGATTCCTCTTAAACAGCATTCCAGCATTAACTTTAGACATTGGGAACATATCCCACTTATTGTTTAGTGGCTTCCTATAGATGACATTTCTTTTTAAGTCACTTAACTGTACAAGATCATAACTCACTCTGCCTGTTCTTACCTTTGATCTTATTTTATGTTTTCTTCCTGTTTGGCTTATTCCAGATTTTTCTGAGATACTTTATTTAGCAACTTCATTCTTAAGCGAGTTTTAAAACCAAAGCATTTAAGATTTGCCATTCATTCATCTTGGAATTCTAGCTTAATTTTCTTTTTTCTTTTAATAGTGCAGGTAGTTTATTAAAAATAAAATTCGTGGAAAAATATTTTAATGTATCATGCTCTGATACTACTTTTTAAAGACAAGAAATCAAAGACCGATATGCAAATAGGGTAGGATGACAACACCATGTTGTTGTGCCTGCCACCAAGATAATATGATAGCATGTAACATGAATGTGTAATTGACGTGTACCACTCTTTATCTCTTCCCTAGCCCTCCAAGCCACAAAATTGTGGTGAATGGAAAAGAATGTATAAACTTTGCCTCATTTAATTTTCTTGGATTGTTGGATAATCCTAGGGTTAAGGTGAGTAGCACATAATGCTGAAGTGGACAGATAACATTATGATTTAAGAAACTGGTGACATAAAAGGCAAATGAAGGCCAGGCGTGGTGGATCATTTGAGGTCAGGAGTTCAAGACCAGCCTAGCCAACATGGTGAAACTCCGTCTCTACCAAAAATTACAAAAATTAGCTGGGCATGGTGGCACACACCTGTAGTCCCAGCTACTCGGGAGGCTGAGGTGGGAGAATCTCTTGAACCTGGGAGGCAGAGGTTACAGTGAGCCAAGATGGTGCCACTGCACTCTAGCCTGGACAACAGAACAAGACTCTGTCTCAAAAAAAAAAAAATCAGAGTATTGGAAAAGACTATGCAAGTTTTTCCCATTACTTTTTATCTGACAGAGTTGTAAGCTGGACCTAGACAGAGGGAGACAAGCGTGTCTTATGAGGCTCAGTGTTGAGCAACAACCACAGATCTGAACAGGCCAGACCTAGGGAATAGTTGAAGGGTTTAGGAAATTGCTCTCTCTCCTATTGGGATGGTGGGCTAACAAGCATTTTCCAGGAAAGACTTAGGCCCACAAATGCAGAAAAGTTAACCGGTTTTGAGAATCAGGCTAATATAACTTTTCCATGTTTTAAATCATACCTCTGTCTTTATGTCTGTCTTGTCTTTATATTCTGTTAGAGTTGTCATAGTTCTAACAACAAAGTGGAGAAGGAAGGAACTATGTGGGTTAAAGAATAGGAAATGTTCATTTTGAACTCTTAAATGATTAAAGTGTAATTCTTTAACTTCAATCAAGGCAGCAGCTTTAGCATCTCTAAAGAAGTATGGCGTGGGGACTTGTGGACCCAGAGGATTTTATGGCACATTTGGTAAGTTTCTGTTGTGTTTTTTTTTTTTTTTCAAACGACTGCTTTCAATAGTTAAGATTCTATTTAAGGCCCAGCACAGTGGCTAACACCTATAATTCCAGCACTTAGGGAGGCCGAGGCGGGCAGATCACCTGAGGTTAGGAGTTGAAAACCAGCCTGGCCAACATGGTGAAACCCCGTCTCTACTAAAAATACAAAAATTAGCCAGGTATGATGGCAGATGCCTGAAATCCCATACTTGGGAGGCTGAGGCAGGAGAATGGCTGGAACTCTGAAGGCGGAGGTTGTAGTGAGCCAGGATTGCACCACTGCACTCCAGCCTGGGTGGCAGAGCGAGACACCATCTCAAAAAAAAAATTAATTAATTAATTAATTAATTAAAAATTGTTCAAAGGAATTTATTGCTGAAAACATTTTGGCTTACAAAATGTCACAATGTGTGGAAAGTAAAACAAGGGAAATATCTTCCGACTTCCATCCTCATTTCCATTTCTGGATCTTTTTGCATTTTTTGCTTTAACAGTTAAGTTTTTTACTTTTGTGTTTTTTTAATGTAAGGGAGCACCTTACTTTACTCCTTAGCTGGTTTGGTGGTTACATTAGTTGTCTTGGAAACAAGTCGTGAGAATTAGTGTCCAAGAATCCTACAGTTGGAAGAGATCTTTAAAATCTTTAGTTCTATCCCTAAAATTAGAAACTGGCCTGGGTTAGTGGCTCATGCCTGTAATCCTAGCACTTTGGGAGGCCGAGAAGGGAGGATTGCTTGAGCCTAGGCATTTGAGACTAGCCTGGGCAATGTAGTGAGACCCTGTGTTTACAAAAAGATTAAAAAATTAGCTGGACACTAGCGTGCACCTATAATCCCAGCTACAAAGGAGACTGAGGCAAGAGGATCACTTGATCCCAGGAGGCTGAGGCTGCAGTGAGCCATGTTCACACCACTGCAGTTCAGCCTGGATGACAGAGTGAGACCATCTGAAAAAAAAAGAAGAATAGAAACCAAGTATCCTGATTCCCATTCTCGATGGCAAATTCAAAGAAATCAATTCATATGAGATCCTCTCATTTTCCTCTAGTCTAATGGAAACATGGGTTGTTTGCTTGGTTTTTAATTGGTGGGGAATTATTTTCTTGCCAGGTAAACTAAAAGAGTCATGTTGTATGGGGTTGTTGACTGTAATCTGATGAAGGCTTTCTTTCTGTGACTGTTTGCTGAGGTAAAGGAATTGTTTTCTTAAAAGCCTCTCTTTCTGATGGGTTTTATTGGCATGTGTGACTTGGCCCCGCTTGAGTCTTGATCTGGAAAGACAGATGAGAGACTTATTGCCAAGTCCAATGTGATAGTTTCAAATCTTCAAGACAAGTTTTCTCAAAGCTGTGAAATACATTGTTAAAATAGCCCAGTCACCTTTCCATTTGGATCACCTGCATAATAGCATGCTAGATGCTTCCAAACATGAGGTCTTTAGAGTAATGGGTTTTAAATTAATTTTCTTGATTGGGTAATTCAATACATGATAGAAACTTCAAAAAGTATACAGAGATAGACATGGGAAATCTCCTAACCTCAGGTTGTGTTTTCCCCACTGCCATCCTACCCCCTTAAAAAGACAAGCTACTATCAGTAGTTTCTTGTTAATTCTTCCAGAGACCTTTTCCCAGCATATGCGAACCACTTCCACACATGTGTTTTTCCCCCATTCTTAGAAAAATGCTAGTGTACCATACATACTGTTCTGTACTTTGCTGTTGACGTGAGTGTTTTAAATTTAAACTGGATTTGATCTTTCTGGTATTTAAATGGGCTGCCAGAGGCAGTATGATGAACGCACAATTGTGGGTTGGATCCTCTGTAAGCCACATTATTGGTCACTGAGTCATCTTTATCCTAAAGCTATAGGTGAAGGTGAAGGTTCAGACAGACTGTGGCTTCTGGACAAAGGTTGCAAGATAATTTGCAGTGGGATTGTTTTCAAACAAGACACCAAATCTACAACTTAAAGTAATGTGTAGTGTTTTCTGAGTGCATTGTCCTTCAGATAACCAGGGTTTTATTCATTCTTAACAGTTGCCGGTCTTTACTTGTCATCTTTTTTCCTTTCTTTGAATATATATATTGCCCGTATTTGTACTTTTTTTATTTCTGACAGGAGTTTTTTCTATGTCCGTTTTCATTCTGGAAGCAATAACTTGAATTATTATAGATTTATTAAAATACTTTGAAATTTTAGCATTAGATACAATCAGAGAAGCTACTTGAAGTCATCTAAGGCTAAATTTTATATCTAAAATGCCCTATATAATTAAATTATTCTAAATGTGCAGGGGATGTTTGCCTTTTGCACCAAGCAATAATGCAGACATGAAGCCCTGTTTCTCTTGTTTACAGTTGCTTATGTATTATTGAAGAGTTTAATTCGAGGTGTAGAATCGTTTTCCCTGGACTCCCACATGATTGCTTTTAATATTGTCTTCCCAGCCCCACAAAGTATCACATTCAGGCATCTAGTTTCAAAGCATACCCCTTGTAGCTTTCTTCTCAACTCTTGAAATAGTGAATGTGAATCACTTGTAAGAGTAAATTTCTTTATTAAACATTCTCTCTTGTTTACGATTTCATGGTAACATTTATGTTAAATGATTAATTCAGAAAAAGTAAATGGATCAATGGTTGAGTTAAGATTCATCTAGTTTTTAAGGCTAAACAGTCCCCTCCCTCCTAGAGGCCTGACAGGTAGAAAACTAAAGTTATTAGAACAGTTTCCTTAGGACTGTGAACTAGATTTTTCCCACCCACTCATGCGTATTTTAGGACTGAGCGATTGGTTTTATAGAGTTGTGGAGGCTTCCTTTCCTCTCAGGCCAGTGGGACCCCAGGGTACTTAGGATAGTGTCTGTTGGTGAACTTTTTTTTTTTGAAATGGAGTCTTGCTTTGTTGCCCAGGTTGGAGTGCAGTGGCGCGATCTCGGCTCACTGCAACCTCCACCTCCTGGGTTCAAGCGATTCTTCGCCTCAGCCTCCAAAGTAGCTGGGACCACAGGCGCACGCCACCACACCTGGCTAATTTTTGTATTTTTAGTAGAGATGGGGTTTCACCGTTGGCCAGGATGGTCTCGGTCTCTTGACCTCGTGATCCGCCCACCTCGGCTTCCCAAAGTGCTGGGATTACAGGCGTGAGCCACCACACCGGCCTGTTGGTGAACTTTTTGTTTGTTTCTTTCTTTGTTTTGTTTTTAGTACATTTAGGTCTTAGTCACCTGTGATTTATCTTTGGTCTGTTTTGTATATGTAGTGACTCATTGTCTTAAACTAGGTCAGAAACAACTGGGTGGCAAAGTTTCATTATGAAAGGTAATAGCATTTAATTGTGTTCCAGAGCCAGTCTGAACAGTTGTTCATTTCAGTAGTTTATAAAAATATTTGGCTTCTTTGTTTTAGAACAGTCAGCTGATCCATGACTACCTGTTCCAGTGAGAAGAACATTTGGTCATAAAATTCCTAGATCTGCCACTTCTTACCAGTCATGGGATCATGGTTTTCTAGGTGTAGGTAGGAACAGTCATTGCTTACATGGCTTTAGAACAATTTGGTAAGGATCGCATAAGATACTGCATGTGAAAACATGAAAAACTTTTGGCCCTATATGTTCTAGTGAGTACCTAAGGGCAGTCATTTATATTCTTAAGAAGAAAACTTGTCCATGTCTCTAGGGATTTTTTTTTAAGGACAGTATGTATGCAAAAATATGAAGGCCTTAAAAGAAACCATAGTTTGTTTCTAAACTGTCCTGAACTCAGCTATTTTATGGTGTTTTCTCTGGAACACAACCAGGAAGGCCATAATCTCTCCTCCCTGTGAGAAGCTGAACAAGTGGCTCTTATTAGAAGATAGTCTTCACTATTCAGAATTCAGATAGCTTAATTAGAAGACTGCCTAAAGTGTGACCAGGTTTTTGCTTTTAAAATAAAACCTTTTATTCTACAAATATTGATATAATTAAACAAACTCTTAAATAGCATATTGCTTGTTCCAGGCAGTGTTCTGAGTGTCTTACCAGCATTTAACTCATGCGGTCCTCCTAACCCTTGAGGAAGGTAGGACTGTTACCCTGTTTGACAGAGGAAGGCACCAAGGCTGCCCAGGGCTTAACCCCCAGGCCTACCTACAGTCTGAGCTCTGTGATGTCCGGTAGTGAGGCCTCCTGTCCCTGAGGCTCTGGTGAGGGAGCCAGACAGTCAGATAAACAAGTGTAAGAAAGTGCTAAGGGCAGTGAGGTGTGCGGAGGCATTCTAGGATGCCTCCCTCCATGGCCACTTCTTTACCATGTTTATTGCTAAGAGTGAATTGGAGAATATAGTGCTTTAGTTTATTCCATGCAAGTCTACATTTCCAATTAGTGAAATGGATCATACCCACAGTAGATACGAACATCAAAAGTCGAAGAAAAGTGAGTGCCCTTGTAGTATTCCTGCTTGCTGCCTCCCGCTCCTTTGGACTGAGAGTTTCTTCATCGCACAAAGGCTCATCAAGAGAAACAAGTTCTGCTATTACCCATATTTGTCTATCATAAAACCTGCTTTGCAAGGCTGACATCAGCTAAAACCCAGTGTCTCTTGATAGAAGGAAAAGGCTTGTCTTTTTGAGCTTTCAGGACTGCGCTAGAACCAATAAGTCATTGATTGATTATTGAGAGAGTCTTCTTCACACGTTATGGCAACTGTATATAAACAGTTATGAGTATACCTAATGATGGGAAAGATTTGTAACATGCTAATTTTCATCAACTAGGTAACACATTCTAAAGTCCTGAAACAGGGTCACACTCAGTTTTGCAGTCTCATTATCAATGAAAGAGTCATTTAGAGCTGAGCAGTCTACAGAATGACTTAAAGTTCCTTTTGTGTTTAGCAAAAATAGTTTGTATACATAGCATGTTTTCTTTTTGAAATGGAGATACCAAATGAAAGCAAACCACTGTGGCCTGGGTTGTCCTTCTGGCTGAATTGTGAAGGTTTGTGGCAGATATTTTCAATTAGAAATACCATTATAATTTGAAGGAGGCCTCCTACCTGGGAATGTGGGGAAGTGGCAAAGTGATGGCGCTCAGAGAACAGTAATGAGAATGAGAAGGAAGACGTACCTCGAGAGTAACCCATGCTCGGCTGCTTGGCTGCTTTCCTCTTTCTTGCGAGATTTTGCCTGAAACCTGTTCTGATAACATCTTTCCTAGAGAGTGGCTGTCATACAAGGGATCACAGCCTTGGATTTCGTGTGATTGTAATGTTAGAGATCTGAGACTTGAAGATCAACTGGGACATGTTCTTCTGACCTCTGTGTGCTGTCGTAAAGTCCCACATTTAATATTGGTATAGTGAAAAGTGTCTGTTTTATAAAATAACCAATTGGTTATGGAAATCAAAAGATACTGACTGTGTTTATATATATTTTAATGTACAAATAAGAAGCATGCCTCATATTTTATCACTATTTGATAGAAATGGAATTAATGTTTTAACAATTCTGTAATGTTCTTTAGGAAGTCTGTAAATACACTGCCTCCTGCCAGGCCATTGGCCTTCTCTACTGCCCCTAGCTCAGGAATGCCCAGACTGCCTACCATTGCTCATGCTTGGGTTCTCATCAGTAGATACACCATGACTTCCTCATCCTGGGTCTCAAACTCCAACTGTGTAGCCTCTGATTTCCCTTTTTTCTCCCATAGCTCTCTAAAGCTGGAGGACCTGGCCGCTTCTAGCTCTCCCCCACACAGGGCCTGTTATGAAACTCTGTTATCTAGTCCTCCAGGCTTGGGTCCTGCCATAGTTAAAAGAGCTAAAGGAATTTTTAAAAATCCCTTTTCCTCCTTGATAATGTCTCATTTTAAGACCGCTTAAGTTTTAAGATTCTGAGCTAGCCAGTGACCTCTTTATTTTAAGCATCGCTGGTCCTCCATCCCAGGGCGTGAAGCCTAGGGTTCAAGTCTGAGAGGTGAAAGGCTGTAACAAGGAACCATGATTTAAGAGGAAAATAAAACATGTCCATCTAATAATTATAATGTATCCTCATTATTCTGTCAACATTCTCTTTACGGTGCTTCTCTGAAAGGACTACTTTTCCTTTTGTACTATAAGTTTGAATTCTTCATTATGCTTATAAGAAATTCAGACAGAAACCCAGCCCCAGAAAGTGATGGGAGGTGCCACTACTAAGTGCTGACACAGATTGTTAGAGGAGTGGTCACTGGAGTTCTAATAAGTGTCACTGTCTTGACACAAAGTATACAGGATTCTTTTTTGCTAAAATGCAAACAGACATTAATAAGTTAACATCAAACATTGGTGAGGCCTCTGGTTTTGGTTGAGGGCAGTTAAAGCAGGGAAACTTGGTAGGACTTAAAGTCGTACAGTAGAGTGATATCAAAGCATAACTCAAAGTTGGAGCTGCCCCAGTAACACGTTTTACAGATAGATGAGTAGCTGATTTAGTTCATGTATTTTAGAAGTAGTGTGGGCCTAGACTTATTTTAATAGATCTTATATAATTTATCATTTAAAAACAATTCCATTTTGGCCATAAGGTGAAAGTATTGATAATTGTACTGCTTGTGTTCTTTTATTTATTCTTTAGTAGAGAGAAATAATTATGACAGTTTAACCATTTCATTTTTTTAACTGAAATAGATGTTCATTTGGATTTGGAAGACCGCCTGGCAAAATTTATGAAGACAGAGAAGCCATTATATACTCGTATGGATTTGCCACCATAGCCAGTGCTATTCCTGCTTACTCTAAGAGAGGGGACATTGTATTTGTGTAAGTAACCTTTACATAGATTGCTAATAGCAGTTTCTTTGAAATAATACAGATCATCTTAGAGAAATACTTTATTAGAAGTTATCTGCATGAAATAATACTGCTTTTTGTTGTTTTTCAAGAAACAGTCACCTCACCAAAAGTTTCAAAATTTGTGAAACCTTCACTTAAAAGATGCTTAAAGGTGTCTATAGTCATTTATCTGCCAAGAGAATTATTTATCGATGTCCAGATGAGGACAGCTCTCTGCCTTTGTGTACCTCTATGGCTGTGTGGTATCCTAGTCTGTGACTACCACCTCACATTGTCACTTAGACTGCCTGGCAAAGTCTCTCCATGCCTCATCACCCACTCACTCCATCTCCTGGTCTCAGCTGATCTTGCTTCCTAGCTTATTAAGATAGAGGACCCATGCCTTGGACACTTCCTTGACTATCTACAAGTGGATCTTCACACTCACATGCGTGTTGTGAATGCATGCTACCATGGTTTACTGTGAAGGGCAAGGGCAGAGGGCAGCCAAGCAAGAGCTGGCAGGGCTCAGGCTGCTCATTAAACAGGCAGAAGCTTCTGCTGCACCAAGCCAAGCCCCTGTCGTCCTTGGAGTGGGCTGAAATTTGGGTCTCAAATTTACTTTTATTTCCTTTTTTCCAACACCATAGCCAGAGTAATCTTTTAAAAATGTAAATCCTACTGTGTCACACTTCATTTAATACAATATGGAGCTTCTGTTGTTCCTAAAATGAAGACGCAAGTCCTTGTGAGCTCTGCACCAGTTTTTCAGGCTCATTTTGTACCATTTTCCCCAAGATATTTAAGCTATAGCCTTGCCAGTCTTGTACGCTAGTGTCCTCTCACTTCAGGGCCCTTGCAAATGCTCGTAACTCTTGACTAGACACTGTTCCTCCTCTCCTCTCCTCTTTAATTCCTTCTCATCCTACACATAGGTCATCTTTACAGGGAAGGCTTCCCACACTTCTCAGCAGGTCAAGACCCCTGCTGCATGTGGACAAAATCTTACAGCCGGAGAGAATTTATTATCCTTGTTTATCCATGCTCACAGGAGCACCTAAACTGCCTGTCAAGGTCGCCCCGCTTCTCAAGCCTCCCTCCCTCGCACAGACACACATACACTCTCACACACACTGCCCTACTCACTTGCTTCATACTTACTGTACTTTTGTATAACTTGTAACAGTTTATAATTTTATATCTGTGTAGTTATTTGCTTCTGTTTCTGCTGGGAACCCCTTACTCAGAATGATATATATCATTTAGTAATGGTCAATAAACACTAGTTCAGTAAATGAATGAAAGGAAGCCGGGAGGCTCACAATAGGGGTCCACGTGCCTGTATGGTAGAGCCTGGCCTCCCTTGAACCCTGCACTGGCCTCTACTCAACCACTCACTGTTGGAACTCTTGCTTGTGCAGCAGCAGAACTTTCTATCACACTTAATGCAGAGTGACTCTACCTGGGGCACCTGGGGGTACATGTGACCCATTCCTCACCATAGCCCTACAACAGTCTCAGGAGCACTACAGTGAATGTCCTGGGTCTAATTAGTATACTAATATGACCATAAAAATGAACATTTTTATTAATTTCTGGCACATAGTTTAAAAAATAATCTTAAAGACTCATCACAAACTGGAGTGCCATTGACTTAAAGTGTTTCTAGGTTTTTAGTAAAAGCAGAGTTATAGACAGCTGCAGTGTCATTCAGTGTCACTTTAAACAACACCCCACTATAAATTCTTTTTGAGTTTATGTCCAGAAAAAGTGTATGGTTACTGGTAAACTCATATGCTTCCTTTGATGAATACTACATTGTCTTTTTGGTTTTAACTGCTAGGAAATATAGACTAAATTCACTTGCATATATTATGCCCAGTGTCTTAAAACTTCAGTTTCTAGTAAGTTGCTGACCTGTTTATTCTGCTACATAATGTTAAATATTATATTCTACCTGAAATGTGTCTGAGTGTAGCAGTACTAGAGGTAAACATGGGGTTTGGTAAATTGGTTTTGATAAATTTGTCAGGCATAGACACTGTCTACTGCTTCATTTCCTTCCTTTTCAGTAAACAGTGTTAATGCTTTGTGCTTTGCTAGTAGTGGGTCTCAGTACAGTGGTCATTCATGGACTTAAGTCTGTCCTATCACTCCACTAAGTCTGTGTTCATGTTACTTGACAGATCTTTTTAAAATTAGACTTTTTACATTCAGATAATTGTAGATTCAAAAGCACTTGTAAGAAATAATACAGAAAACCTGTGTACTTTTTACTAAGTCTCTTTCAGTGGGGACCTCTTGCAAAGCAAACAGTTTTAAGGCCAGGATATTGACTTTGTAATTGTCAAGGTACAGAACATTTCTGTCACCACAAGGATCCTTCGTGTTGCTACATCCACTTTCCTCCCACCTGCCCACTCCTTAATCCCTGGCAACCACTAATCTGTTCTCTATTTCTATAATTTTGTCATTCTAAGAATGTTATACAGGTGGAGTCATCCAGTAGGCAATGCTTTGGGGTTGGCTTTTTCATTCAGTGTAATTCTCTGATGATTTATCCAAGTTGTTGCTTGTATCCAGAGTTGGTTCCTTTTGATTATGACTATTACTCCATGGCATGAGGTACCACCATTTATTGAGCCGGTTACCTATTAAAGACATCTGGGTTGTTTCCAGCTTTGTGCTATTAAAAAAAAAAGCTGCTCTAAACATTCATGTACATTCATGCTATGTGAACATAAGTTTTTATTTCTATGGTATACATGCCAAGGAATGCAGTCGCTAGGTTTATAGTATTGCATATTTAGATTTTTCAGGAACTGCCAAACTATTTTCCATAGTGTCTATACCATTTTACATTCCCATCAGCAATATATGAGTGATTAAGTTTCTCCACATCCTCAGAAGCATTTGGTGTTGTCACTGCTTTTTCAACCAGTCTGGTAGGTGGGTAGAGAGATTTATATTTTTCTGATGGCTAACGATGTTGAACATCCATTTACATGCATATTTGCCATCTCTTCAGTGAAATGTCTTTTCATGCTTTTTGTTCGTTTGCTAGTTGTATGATTTGTTTTTATACTAATGAGTTTCGAGAGTTCTTTATACATTCTAGATCGTAGTTCTTTACCAGATATGTGGTTTGCAAATACAAATTTTGATGTCCACGTATTCATTGCTAATATATAGAAATGAAATGGATTTTTTGTGTGCTGATCTTGTATCCTGCAGCCTTGCCGAAATCACTTAATTAGCGCTAGGAACTGTTTTTCTAGATTGTTTAGGATTTTCCATGTAGACGGTTGTCATGTCATCTGTAAATAGTTTTATTTTCTGATCTATATACTTTTTATTTCCTTTTATTGACTTATTGCACTGGCAAGAACTTCCAGGACTGTGTTAAGAGTAGTAAGAGAAGACTTTCTTGCCCTGTTTCTGATCTTAGAAAGCGTTTAATCTTTCACCAGTAAGTGTAATGTTAGGTGCAGGTTTCTTATAGATGCTCTTTATTACATCCACTTTCCTGCACCCCCATCTTTTTTTTTTTTTTTTTTTGGTCTCATGCCTGTAATCCCAGCATTTTGGGAGGCCGAGACACCCCATCCTTTTTTTCTGAGCATTTTCATTGTAAATTAGTGTTGAATGTGGTTGACTACTTTTTCTGTATTGGATGATACAGTCATGTGATTTTTCTTTTATAGTCTGTTAATGTGTAAAATTTTCTTTTTTAGTCTGTTAATAACATTGATTTATTTTCAGATATTGAACCAGCCTTGTATACCTGGAATAAACACCACTTGGTTATGGGAGGGGGTGTGTGGGTGTGGGGGTGTGTGTGTGTGTGTGTGTGTATACATATATATATATGTAGCTAAATTCTATTTGCCAATCTTTTGTTAAGGATTTTGAATCTGTGTTCATGAGGGAGATTGTCCTATAGTAACTTTTCTTGATGCTTACTTTGGTTTTGGTAGTAGAATAACACTTCATTGACTCAGTTGGGAAGTGTTCTGTCTTCTGTTTTGTGGAGCTGTTTGTATAGAATTATTTTTAATTATTTAATTGTTTGGTAGAATTGTTCCATTAAACCATCTGGGCCTGGAGATTTGTTTTTTGCAAGTATGTTAATTCCAAATTCAGTTTCCTTAGTAGTTATCAGGCTATTCAAATTATGTTATATTGAATGAATTGAGGTAGTTTGTGTTTTTCAAGGAATTGGTCCATTTCTTAAGTTGTCAGATGTATATGTGTGGTCCCATTCATGGTATTTTCTTATTATTCTGATATCTGCAGAGTTTACAGTGATATACTCTATTTCAGTCTTGGTGTTGATAATTTGTGCCTTTTCTCCTTTTTTTCCTTGTCAGTCTTGTTAGAGGATTGTCAGTTTTACTGGTCTTTTTAAAGAATCAGCTTTGTGTCATTGTTTTTTCTCTATTGTATTTTTATTGTCAGTTCCGTTATTTATTATTTCCTGCCTTTCCTGTCTTCTGCTTACTTGTGGTTTATTTTGTTCTTTTTCTTGATTTTGAGGTAGGAGCTTAAATGATTAATGTGAAACTTTTTCTCTTCTTGTATGTTCATTTAGTGCTGTGAATTGCCCTCTCAACACTACTTTAATTGTGTCTCACAGATTTTGATGTGTTGTGTTTTCATTTGTATTTAATTCATTTTTATTTTGCTTTAAGAGATAGGGTCTCACTATTTTGTCCTGGTTGGCGGTGAACTTCTGGGCTCAATGGATTCTTTTGCTTCAGCCTCCTGGGTAGTTGGGACTACAGGCACACACCCCTGTGTCCAGCTTAGACTTTGCCTTTGACCTATGGATTATTTAGAAGCGTATTGTTTACTTTTCAGGTGTTTGGGGACTTTATATTCGTTGTAGTTTGGTTTATGGCTAATACTGTAGTCTATTTTAGAATCTGTTACATGGGCACTTAAAAAATGTGTATTCTGCGCTATTCAGTGGAGTGTTCTATAAATGTCAATTACATTTTTTTGGTTGATGGTGTTTTTGAGTTCTTCTATCTTGCTGATTTTCTGTCTAGTTCCTCTATCAGTTGTTGAGAGGGATAATGAAGTTTCCAGCTATAATTGTGGGTTTGTCTGTTTCTTCTTTCAGTTTTATCAGCTGTTGCATCTCAAATTTTTTAGCTTTTTTATTTAGTGCATATCTAGGTATCTTTGTATCTTCCATTTCATCACTGAGGCTTTTTATTTCGTTTGCTTCAGGTGTCTTCATGATAGCTCATTAAAATATTTTTATCGTGGCTGCTCTAAAATTATTGTAAAATCTTGATATCTCTGTCATCTCACTATTGGCATTTGTTGTTTCATTCTACTTGCTATCTTCTGGTTCTTGATATAAGGGATATTTGATGGAAACCTAGATACTTTCATATTACGCTGTTGTAGTCCATGTCTAGTTTAAGCCATCTCTTTTATTTGGCTTTCTCTGACATGGTTCCAACAAGGGGTTGGGGGACTGCTGCCTCATTACTCTTCCAGGAGGAGGGACAATCCAGGGACCCTACTCAGCCTCCATTGACACCATTGGGGGTTTCTTTGTTGCTGCTGGGTGTTAGTGATAGTTCTGACTCTCCACTCACCCTCCTCTGACCCTGTCTAGGAGGAGATGGGGAGGGAACCCACTACTGCCAGGCACAGGTGGAAGTTAGGGCTCTCTGTGTGTTCTTTGCTGATACCACAATGGGGGTGGAGGTGTCCACTTGTTACCAACTGATAGGAGTAACAGGCTCAGCTTGCTACTTGGCCTTCCCTGACTAGGAGGTGCATCGCCTTGTTACAGCCTCTTGAGGATCAAAGTCTAGGTTCCCTGCTCAGCCTTTGCTGACATGGATGGGCTTGGATACCGCCCATTTTTTCCTGTGGTGTTTAGCTACAGTAGAGTAGTTAGTATCTAAAAGTTTTCTATCTAGCTGAGCTGCCAGTCTTACTTTTCAGGGTAAAATAATGGCAGAGTAATGTGTCAGTCAAATCAGATGCCACTGATGATGAGGCACACCAGTATTTTATGTTTCTTAGAAAAGTATGTGAATAAACTGATAAGTCATCCATAGTAAGATGCATGCTGATTTTGGAGATGTTAATATATAGTGAGAGTGTGCTTCTTGGAATAGATTAAATATGGCAGTTATGTGAAAAGGACTCGTGGAATGAAGAGCAAACAGTGACATGTAAATATTCAAACATGTTTTATTTATTTGCTATGCTCATGTTAACAATCAGTGATTGCTCAGCTTAAAAAAAAAGCATTTCTTTTGAGAATGTTGACAAGACCCTTTAAACCCAAGTTGGTGGGTCTCTCTTCCTTGCAGAGATAGAGCTGCCTGCTTTGCTATTCAGAAAGGATTACAGGCATCACGTAGTGACATTAAGTTATTTAAGCATAATGACATGGCTGACCTCGAGCGACTACTGAAAGAACAAGAGATCGAAGATCAAAAGGTATGATTCTTTTGAAGAAAATTATGCAGTTCTTTTGTACTTTCTAACCAGCTGTGAATTATGTATGAAATGGTAATTTGTCATGAAAACTTGCCTGCAGATCACATTTGGATATTAAGAAGGGTGTTCCTGCTTATTAGATGTACTTCGTGTTGGAGAGCCAAGTCTGATTGTAATTGCCTTGTCATTGCTGTAATTATACATAGCAAATTGCGGGGAGGTAATCCAAGCAGCTTTCTAAGAGATCAGAAGAGGGTGAAAAACAGCATGCGCTTGGTGAGGCGGGGAGATGTCCACTCTCAGCCAGGCATAATGACACCAAAACTTACTAGGGCTTTAATTACATGTACTTAGTGAATTCAGAATAGGCTTATTCATACCAGAATAAATCATGTTTCAATTACACAAGGAAAGAATGGCAGCAAGCTTATTATATTAATATATGAACAAAGTGAAGCCCTTTCTCCCCCACACCACCTGTATCCTGCTCTGAGCAGTTGCTGCCTGTGGGAACTGACTGCCCCTAGCATGGTGTCCTTCCAGCTTACAGCCATGTTTTCAGTTCTTTCCTCCCAAGAACCTACATAACCCCAGGTGATGGTGGTTTGGAAGTAGCTTCTTGGTGTTCTGATGAGAGAGTGGAACAGAGGAAGTGTGTTCAAAGCATCACTGTTAAAATTATAATTTATTTTCCCCTGACAACACGGGTTTGACAACACGGGTAAGTAAAGTAGTTCAGATCTGTGGTTCTGAGCAGGCACCATGAGGTGTGTCTTCATTTCAGAGACACTTTAAAGTGGGCTTTGCCAGTGCAACTCATTCATAACTAGAATAAATGATAAAAATGCTCATCACATTTCTTAATTTTGTGTTTTCAGTTTTCCAGATATTTACATTATTCATTTAGGATTCTGTCATCTTTGTTTAGGTGTCAGTCTAAGTGCAGCACTTCATGAATATACACATTGTCATGATGAATATGCATGATCTTGCCATTTTATGCTAAATCTGCTATAGGCTAATGTTTCACATTTACACAATTTAGAAAAATCTGTAGGGAAAATCTTAAAACTGAGCCCATTCCACTGATTAATTTCTTTCTACAAATTATAAAAAGATGTTACTTATGATGATTCAGTAATAGAATGTCAGTTTGCATTCAGTAATAGAACTGCAGTCTGCTGCCATTTGTTTTGCCAAGTTAGTATTGTATAAATTTGGAAAACGTCAGATTCAAGATTTGTATGTGCTCATTTTTCTACAAGATCTGTAAGCTGGCTGGGCACAGTGGCTCACACCTCTAATCCCAGTACTTTAGGAGGCTAAGGCAGGTGAGTCAGGAGGTCAGGAGTTTGAGACTTTCCTGGTCAACATGGTGAAGCCCTGTCTCTACTGAAAATACAAAAAAGTTGGCTGGACATGGTGGCGGGTGCCTGTAATCTCAGCTACTAGGGAGGCTGAGGCGGGAAAATCGTTTGAACCCAGGAGGCGGAGGTTGCAGTGAGCTGAGATCACGCCACTGCACTCCAGCCCGGGCAGCAGTGCGAGACTCCGTCTTAAAAATAAAAATAAAAAAAATCTGTAAACCATGGAATTTTTTTTAATGAGCAACAATAAGAAATAAAATTAAATATCTTGAAATTTATTTCTACTTTATAATTTTTACTTTTTTACTAATTAATTTATATTTTCCTTGCCAAGAGCAGACTTTCTAAGTAACTTTACATTTTGGTTTTTAGAAATACTCATTTTCAATTTTATTTTCACATAAATAATCTAACCGTTAACACTTTGAATATTTTCTTTGTCCATTTCCCAAGTGCTGTGGTTCATATATTGTTTCTTATCTCTTTTCCTACAGGGTACTCTTGTGCCATATTAATTATTCTTAAAGAATGGTCAGTGGATATCAACAGCACTTCATAAAAGGAATTTACATAACTATGAACAAGTGAAAAGTAGCCTGGCCTCACTAAGAATTAAGGAAATTAGGCAAGGAGTTTTGTCTATTAAATTAGGGCACATTTTTAATAATAATAGTCAATGCCAACACAGGTGTGGTAAGACAAAGAGTTTTCCTATGACACTGGAAAGAGTTTAAATTGGCACTGCCTTTCTAGAAGGTAAATGGGCAGATACATTCCAGGATCCTAGTCTTTCCATGCCCTTTGACCCATTCCTGTGATGGTGTTTTAAAAAAATTATCAGAAATGATGTCACATGCTGAAGGATATTCATATTGTGATATGAAAAAGCAAATGAGGGGAACAACTAAATCCAACATGAGGGAGATAGTTAAGTAGTTTATGGTATACCCACAGATAGAACATCCCCATTAAAATCATGTAATCCTAAATAATTTAGAAGAGCTCACAACATAATGGTTTTTTAAAATCAAGTCCTAAAACTATAGTAAAATCCTTATTTTGAACAAAGTAATTTATATGCTTATACAAGAAAGATAAAAATTATCACCATGTAGTATGACTAGCTAATTTTTAAAATTCTTTTTGTACTTTTTCATTTCCCAAGAATCCTACATTGAATATTTTTAAATCTAAGACAAATGTTTTTCCTTAAAAAAGACAGGCAGAGGCATAGCATGCCCTGTGTAGAAATTAGGGTGGCATCTCTTCATCAGTCACTCCTAATATACTGCTAACCCCCAGCTTCCGCTGTGAGCTGACAGAGTGAAGATGACTGAGCAACATCAGTCATGTGTACTTTTATATTCCTCTACAGACTTTTTTTTTTAGTGCTACTGTTGTGGGTTGTAAAATACCCCTTAAAGCATTACTGTGATACTTTCCAATTCTGATCATTTCTGATTGTCCATTGGAGCAGAATCTTAGAGGTGAGAAACCTCTGAGTAAGAAGGTAATGGCAAACTCTGTCTCTGGATCTGTGTTTTTGCAGTCCTGCACACCTGAAGAATGTACAGTTTCATACATGTAGAGAGATTGATTAGCGATTTGCTGTGAGTGGAGTGTGTGGAGGTGTCTGTTGTTTGAAAAAGAGACCTCGTCTAGGCGCCGTGGCTCACACCTGTAATCCCAGCACTTTGGGAGGTCGAGGTGGGTGGATCACATCAGGAGTTCAAGAGCAGCCTGGCCAAGATGGTGAAACCCCATTTCTACTGAAAATACAAAAATTAGCCAGGCATGGTGGTGGTCTCCTATAATCCCAGCTACTCTGGAGACTGCGGCAGAGAATTGCTTGAACCCAGGAGGCGGAGGTTGCAGTGAACCAAGATCATGCCACTGCACTCCAGCCTGGACGACAGAGCCAGACTTCTTCTAAAAAAAAAAAAGGAGACCTCTTCACTCCACCACCTGGGAACATCATTGGACAGGGTCTTGGTCAGATTTTACTTGACCTGATAATAGATCAGTGGGGAAAGAGGAAGGAGACAGGGGTTAACCCTGTTTTTGGGAGGTGAAAGGAAAACAGGATTTGAGTTTTTTGACTTTTTGTTATGGAAAAATGCTGTCATAAGGAAACACAGTGGTATAGTGAAGCCCCCTCTGTACCCTTCTACCAGCTTTGTTATCAGTATTACATCATTCTTGTACCATCTGCTCCTCACCCCATCTTCGTGGCGATGATCTTCATCATAGTTGTTTTGGGTAAATTTACAGACATTGAATTATATATGAATACAGCCATACAATTTTGACCAGTGGTTATACCGATGTAACCCAGTAATTTCGGGGATGTAAAACATTCCCATTTCTTTTTTTTTTTTTTTTTTTTTAAGACGGGGTTTCACCATATTGGTCAGGCTGGTCTCGAACTCCTGACCTCAGGTGATCTGCCCGCCTCAGCCCCCCAGAGCTGGGATTACAGGCGTGAACCACCACGCCCGGCTAACATTCCCATTTCTTTAGAAAGTTCCCTTAGGCCTCTTCCCAGTCGTGCTAGGGTTGGAGGGTTTTGTTTATGTTTTAATATTCTCAGAGTGCCTAATTAGTTTGTGTGTGTGTGAGGTCACCTAGCTAATTCTGTGAACTGAAAAACATGTCTTAGAAGATAGCACTTGTTCATCTCACAGTAACCAATCACAAACATTGAGCTTTAAATTCATTCCGAAAATTGTTTTAGGAATACACTTTGGAAGGTGAAAGTGCTAGGGAATATGTAACAGATCTTGTCTTTAGAGTTACTGATATTTAAGATGTCTGCTTTTCTCTTTAAAGAATCCTCGCAAGGCTCGTGTAACTCGGCGTTTCATTGTAGTAGAAGGATTGTATATGAATACTGGAACTATTTGTCCTCTTCCAGAATTGGTAAGCAACCATGTTTAGTCATAATTTTAATATTTGGACTATTTGACAGATGTGTCCTTTGTTTAGGACCACTTTTAGTATATAGTGTGTGTGTTGCTTTGCACAGTAGGCATCATAAGCATATTTTGCTCAGATCAGGGAAAAAGAACAACACTGAATGCCAGTGCTGGCCTTCAAGGAGTAATCAAGACTGCTCTGTTGCCCAGGTTGGAGTGCAGTGGTGTGAACACAGTTCACTGTAGCCTTGCCCTCCTGGGCTCAAGTGTTCCTTCCACTTTAGCTTTCTGAGTTAGCTGGGACTACAGGTACATGCCACCACACCCAGCTAATTTTTTTCCTTTTTTGTCAAGTCAGGATAAAAAAAAAGAAAGAAAAAGAAAAAAAATGTTTATCCAGAAAGGTCCCGCATGCCTCTTTATAGTTAGTACCCACGTTGGCACCAGATAGCCATTAATCTACTTTATATTCTTGTAGATTAGTTTTACCTTTTGTAAAATTGCATATGAATGAAAGCATATGATAATGTATCTTGTAAAACTTAGCTTTTTTTTTTTTTTTTTTTTGAGACAAGAGTTTTGCTCTTGTTGCCCAGGCTGGAGTGCAGTGGCGCAACCTTGGCTCACGGCAACCTCCACCTGCCAGGTTGAAGCGATTCTTCTGCTTCAGCCTCCTGAGTAGCTGGGATTACAGGCATGTGCCACTACACCCAGCTAATTTTGTGTTTTTAGTAGAGACAGGATTTCTCCTTGTTGGTCAGGCTGGTCTTGAACTCCTGACCTTAGGTGATCCTCCCACCTCAGCCTCCCAAAGTGCTGGGATTACAGGTGTGAACCCCCACACCCAGCCAAAACTTAGCTTTTTAATAGTGAGAGCAACATACTGTTTTTAGAAACCATGTCCATTGAGATATTCTTTATTAAGGTGAAATTCATATAACACAAAATTAACCAATTTAAACTGTACAGAACGGTGACATTTATTACATTTACCATGTGTGCAACCATCAACTCTAGGTCCAAAACCTTCTCATCACCCCCAAAGAAGACCTCCAGCCCATTAAATAGTCACTCCCCATTTCCCCCTCCCTCTAGCTCCCAGCAACCACCAATCTGCTTTCTGTCTCTATGGATTTACCTTTTCTGGATATTTCCTGTAAATGGTGGCATCATATAATATGTGACCTTTTCTTTCTGACTTCATTCACTTAATGTAATGTTTTTAAAGTTCATTAACATTGTATAAATGTATCAGTATTTCATACCTTTTTAATGTTAAGTAATAGTCCATTGTATGGATAATACCACATTTTGTTTTGTATGTTCATCCACAGATGGATATTTGGGTTCTTTCTACCTTTTTGCTATTGTGAATAGTGCTATTGTGAACATTTGTGTACAAGTATTTGTTTGAATTCCTGTTTTCAGTTCTTTTATGTACATATCTAGCAGTGTAATTGCTGGATTATATGGTAATTCTATGTTTAACTTAATGAGAAACTGACATACTGTTTTTACAGCAATTGTACCATTTTACATTCCTGTCAGTTTCTCTGCATCTTTGCCAGCGCTTGTTATTTTCTGGGTTTTTTTGTTGGTTTGTTTTAGCCACCCTAGTGAGCATGAGGTTTTGATTTGCGTCTCCCAAATAACTAATGATGTTGAGCCTCTTTTCATGCGTGTGTGTGTGTGTGTGTGTGTGTGTGTGTGTGTGTGTGTGTGTGGGTTTTTTGTTTTTTGGATGTTCATATATCTTTGGAGAAATAACTATTCAGGTGTTTTGCCCATTTTTTAAATTGGGTTGTCTTTTTTTGTTAAAAGAATTCTTTATATGTTCTGGATACTAGATGTTTATCAGACATATGATTTGCAAATATCTTCTCCCATTTTGTGGGGTTCGTTTCATCTATTTGATAGTGTTCTTTGACACTCAATTTTTTTTATTTTGTTGATATCTAATTTATCTGTTTTGTTGCTTGTGCTTTTGTGTTTTATTTTAAAAATTTTGGTTTAATACAAAATTATCAAGATTTACTGCTGTATTTACCCCTAAGAGTTTATAGTTTTCAATGTTACATTTAGGTCTGTAGTTCATTTGAGTTAATTTTTGCATACGCTATGATGAAGAGGTCCACTTTCATTCTTTTGCAAGTGGTTATCCAGTTTTGCCTGCATCATTTGTTGAAAAGACTTTTGTTTACCCATTGATTGGTCGTGGCACCTTGCTGAAATTAATTGACCTTAGATATAGCAGTTTATTTCTAGACTCTATTCTGTTTCATTCTTCTATATGTCTGTCCTTATGCCAGTACCACACTGTGTCAATTATTGTAGCTTTGTTGTGAGTTTTGAAAAAAGCATTTGCTGTGAAAAGTATTGTTGGGATTTTGATGGCAATTGCATTGAATAATTCACTTTGGGAATTATTCCCATCTTAACGATATTAAGTCTTCCAGTCCATGAACTCGGGACATTTCCATTTATTTAGATATTTTCTTCAGGAGTGTTTTGTGGTTTTCAGTATACATATCCTGCACCTCTTTGGTTAAATTTATTACTAAGTATTTTATTTTTTTATTGTATTATAAATGAAATTGTTTCCTTGATTTCCTTTTTGGATTGTTTACTGCTAGTTTATAGAAATAACAACAGATTTTTGTGTATTGCTTTTGCATGATGTAACTTCTGCTGAATTTATTACCTCAAATAGTACTTTTGTGAATCTTATTCTATATATAAGATTATGTCATCTGTGAATAGAGATGGTTTTACTTGTTTCTTTTCAATTTGGATGCCTTTTATCTTTCTCGCCTGATTGCTCTGGCTAGGATCTCCACTACAGTGTTAACTAGAGGTGGCGAAGTGAGCCATGTCTTGTTCCTGATCTTATAAGGAAAGCTTTCTAGCTTCTACCATTGAGTATGATGTTAGCTCTGAGGTTTTTAAAATAACCCTTTATCAGGTTGAGGAAGTCCTTCCTATTTCTAATTTGTTGAGTGTTTTGAGAGGTTGTTGGATTTTGTCAGATGTTTTTTTCCTCCATCTGTTGGGATGATCACGTGGGGGTTTTCCCTACGTTCTACCAATGTGTATGTAATACATACTTGATTTATCCATGTTGGACCATCCTTGCGTTCAGCCATTGAGCTTTTAATCTAGCCATCTGTTAGTTGAATAAGGACTCAAAATAAGGGTTTCATATGTTATTTTTAATTTTTTTCATTATTTCTGTGGAAATCTAAATATATTTTAAGTATAATAAAAAAGATGCATTTGTTTTCTTCTTTCTGTTTTTGTAAGATTGTCAACAGCTGATAGAATAATGTGAGGGAGGTAATGAACCAGAAGATACTAGAACTGTATGTTATAGGGCTACAGTAATGAAGCAGTACTGGTGGACAAATACACACCCAGAGCAGTGAAACAAAAGCTGAAATGTAGGAACAGCCCAAGTGTAGATAAGCATTGAAGCTGGCCATGGTGGCTCACACCTGTAATCTTAACAGTTTGTGGCGCTGAGGTGGGAGAATCACTTGAGCCCAGGAGGTCAAGGCTGCAGTGAGCCATGATTCTGCCACTGCACTTCAGCCTGGGTGGCAGAGCAAGACTCTGTCTCAAAAAAAAAAAAAAAAAAAAGTCAGTATTGCGTTGTCTCTGTTAAGTTGAATCATTTTAGACCATTTAAAGTACAATTGATTCTCATCATTCACCCTACTTAAATTCTGTAAAGTTGCCATGAACACTGGAATAGGAAATACTAAACTATTGCTGCTAGGACAGATAATAAGGTTAGGTTTCTCTGAGCCTCTGGTTACAACATTTTCATCAACCAGTTGACCCAAAACTTACTTTATGTGTGTTTTTATTTAAAAGTGTCTTATTTAATGTCTGCTGATTCATTGCATTGTAGCTCATGCCTAAACAAAGCTTCTCTAACACACAGATTTTCTACATGAGGGACATTACAGCCTTCTTGGACGTAGGAGTAATAGACAGCACTTTAGCATGACACTTGGGAGCCACTGTAAATAGCAAAATCACCAACAAAAAGCATAAAAGTACAAAAAAATTGGCAATAAATAGACCATGAAAAGGGTACTTGTTGACAGTATCAGGGCTGAAACAGTTGCCTGTTCGCCCTCACCTGGGAAAACACATGTCAGGTAATTCAGATTCTTCACTACTTTGCACATGTGCATGCCTGTGATAACAGGAAAAAAAAGGATTGATTTGGAGGTTGCAAGTAAATTTTAATAAGTAGATGAATTTGCACATATAGAATTCACAAGTATTGAGGGTCAACTATACACACTTTTTAACCTTAATTTTTTTCTTTGCAATATGTTCTTTATGATGCTAATCATTAGTATTTTAACCTTTATATAACACTTAGGTTAAGTTAAAATACAAATACAAAGCAAGAATCTTCCTGGAGGAAAGCCTTTCATTTGGAGTCCTAGGAGAGCATGGCCGAGGAGTCACTGAACACTATGGAATCAATGTAAGTTCCCCTTTTTAGGAACATTTTCCCTCTTATAGGAAACATGTAATTCCATTCTGCTAGGCATGTATTTTTATAGGCACAAGACAGTGTTCCTCATCAGTTTGAACGGTCACAAAACTTTGGTGTCTGTCACCTCACTGAGCCCAGGATGGGTCTAGTCAGCCAGACCAGGGGGAACCCATCTTCCTTCTGAACTTATAAACTCAGAGTGGGTAGTCATGGTTTGTGCTGTGTTTGCATAGTTGCATTTGAATTGGCTTTTAGTGTCTCTTCTCTAGAAATGGTTAAATTTTGCCTTCCGATTATTTCTTAAAATCATTAAGAATTTCCTGAGCAGTCTTTTCAAAAGTATTCATGATGGCAGAGAAAAGATATTGTTTCTAACATTTAAAAATCTGTATTCTATATAATGAGTTTATGGGAAATAGATACAGTTATGCTTGGTGGGTGGGGCTGTGTGTGTGTGTGTGTGTGTCAGTGTCAGAAACACCACTGGCATGCATTCAGCAAAACCTCTTAAAGTCCCACACAGTCAGAGTGAGGTGTCATGCTTCCTTTTCTGAGGGAAACTGACCCAGACTGCCTGTAGTGCCTAGTGGGTTTTGCTCCTGGAGCCTCAGGGCTGAGGAAGTCAGCCAGTCTTGAACAACTGTCTTACCAACCACCACGGGAGGAGTTACAGGACGCTTTTCTCCAAAACATGTGCATAAGAGCTGTGCAACCTGTGTTATAGAGTTGAACTATAAAATGTAAAATTGCCTTAGATTATCTACATCCCACTATCAGATAGTCCTTGAGAAAAATGTAGAGCAGAGTGAATATCCTGGGAGGTTAGATGGAAGCACCTCCTCCAAGGCAGACTGACATTCAGCAGTTACGTGCACCAAGGAGATAAATGGAAAGATAAATGGAAATGTAATTCAAGTAAATTTAGCAGTACACTACAGCCTTTTTAAGGCATGAAAATTTTTATGAAGGCAAAGACTTGAACATCACCGTTGTAGTTTTCTGAATGCTTCCAGCAGTTGTCACTGAGGAGATGCGAGTGCCTGGGAGTAGAGAGCAGAATGTATGGGCTTTATTTGGATCCTGATTCAAACAAATGCTGTTAAAAAAAAAATTGGTGAGACAATGAGAGATATTTGAACACTGAATATAGGAATATATTTAACATCAAATTTACATTTGACATTTACAAATTGTTAACGTTGTAAGTGTGATACTAGTTTTGTGATTATGTTTTTGAAAGCGTTTTTATCTTTTCGAAATACACAGTGAAATGTTCACAGATGAAACCCCATGAAGGTCTGGGATTCACTACAAAGAAATGATGAGAGTGGTAGGGGATATAGATGAAGCAAGGTTGTCCTTGAGTTGATAATGATTGAATCTGAGTGACGAGGATTCTTTGTTCTATTTTGTTCAGGCTTGAAATTTTTCATAATGAAATGTTTAAAAATGTTTTTAAAAAGAGCAGGAGTGCAGAGTTTCTCTGTTGGATCTATGAAACACTTAGGAAAACACTAAATGTGTTCTGACAGTGCATTAACATGGCCATCAGTAAGTAATGATTGAATGCCTACTGTGTGCCCAGAATGGAACTTGGTGCTGAGGGTTGGAGATGAGAACACAAAGGAGTTCTGAGCAGTCAGAAAGATGTAGGACGCAAAGCCCATTAGGTCATGAGAGCACGTTAGGTTCTTCTGCTGTCCAGTTGGTCAAAGGTTCCATTGCCATGACGTTTGGATAAACTGATTTATGAAATGCCAAAAGGCAAATTGAATACAAGAATAAAGTACTCAAGGCCAGGCAAGGTGGCTCATGCCTGTAATCTCAGCACTTTGGTAGGCCAAGGCGGACGGGTCACGAGGTCAAAAGATATATAAAAACCATCCTGGCTAACATAGTGAAACCCCAACTCTACTAAAAGTACAAAAACTTAACCAGGTGTGGTGGCACGCGCCTGTAGTCCCAGCACATGGGAGGCCGAGGCAGGAGAATCGCTTGAACCCGGGAGACGGAGGTTGCAGTGAGCCAAGATTGCGCCACTGCACTCCGGCCTGACGACAGAGCAAGACTCCGTCAAAAAAAAAAAAGTGCTCAAAACTTGGACAGACTTAGTTTTATTTATCTCAAGTCCATCACATAGGGAAGACCAGGTAGACCACTGTTTTAGCAAGGGAATAGTCTTATTTTGTACCTCTGACTACTTTTAATATCAAACAGCTTTGGGTTTTATCTTATAATTTGTCTGTCTTTGCTGTGAGTTAATTTGCCATGTATGATGAAATGGTAAAAATGTATAAAATGAGACAGTTTCAGAAATGGGCCATGAAACTACAGTTCATTCAGCAATAGATGTCGTATGATTTATTTTTATTTTCACGTAGATAGGTAGTTTCAATCCAGATGTTAACAGTTTAATGCTGTTAAATTTTGTCTGTAGGCTTGAAGTTGGCCTTTTTTTCTTTTAACTGTGGAATAACTGTTACTCCTCCTTTTCTGGCAGATTGATGATATTGATCTTATCAGTGCCAACATGGAGAATGCACTTGCCTCTATTGGGGGTTTCTGCTGTGGCAGGTCTTTTGTAATTGACCATCAGGTGGGTCCTTTTTAAAAACAGGAGCTAAAACTGAAACTAATTGCTCCATTGGTCACCTCAAAATGTAACTACAAAATTTTACTTAATCACACAGTTTTTATTTAATTGTCGATTTTTAAAGAATCACTCAAAATATTTCTATTTAGAAATAATGTCTCATTTAGCAAAAAGTCTTGTTTCTGTTACACGTATAACATTTATTTATGGCTGGATCTACCCCCTCACCACATGTACACACCATTCAGTAGTTGTTGTAGAGAACCAATGCCTGTCAAATGTTTACCGAGAAAGGACAATGACTGTGTATATGTCTTCAACTCATTTGTTTCTTCTCAGCGACTTTCTGGCCAGGGATACTGCTTTTCAGCTTCATTACCTCCCCTGTTAGCTGCTGCAGCAATTGAGGCCCTCAACATCATGGAAGAGAATCCAGGTATAACCCTTTAAAAACCCAAGAATCAAAGAAATTTCAGGTTGCATTAGTTGTGTTACTGGTTTACTTACTGGAGAAATTATTTGCCAGACAAAACTCTGGCTTGGAATTACATGATCTGGCATTCGTAGGAAGAATGGCAGTGAAATTGTTCCTGCCCAAGGCACCTGGGGTCAGAGCTTTTCTCCTGTGCTTGGGAGCCAGAGCCAGCGCCAAAGCAAGGCTGGCTTAGAGAGTGGGTGGAGATGCTGGGAGGAGGAGGGGCTCTCAGCCAGCTCTGGGCCTAAACATTGCATTGGTGTAAATAAGCCAGTCCTTATTTAGTTAATAGTTTTTTTCAGCTGAAGCATGCTGCTTTTTTATCTATGTAATTATATAAATATTGTGAGTTTTCACCTTTAGCCTTTGAATCATCAGTTGGTACTGGGGCCATGCCTGGTTTACCAGCAAAGAATTTACTCAGTGGGAAAAATTAAAAGTCAGCTAAGAATTTAAAATGTGGCCTTTGGCTGTGACAGTGCCACCTTTCCAAAGCTTAAAACGGAAAGAGAGCAGCAGGCCCTACCCAGTACAGTATTTCTGAAAATGTGTGTCTCTGTGCTCATTCATCTGCTTGCTTCTCAGATGGCATGGCACTCTCCTACCTTCTGATCAGATACATTAGTTTTGGGATTTTCCTTCAATGAAGGGAAGATATCAAGAAAAGATTGTAAAAATTACTACAGTTGATTTTTCACCAAATTGTTTAGGATAAAGAAATAAGCAGTAAATTTGTACCCTTTGATTCTTAGCCAGATTATCTCAAGGATCTTGATGAGAACAAGAGGCATTGATTGCTCTTGAAAGCATCATTCCAGGTTTGTTGAAAGTGGGATTAGTGAGGTGAGAAGGGGCTGGTTAGCACGCACCAGAGAACCTTGGGCCTTCAGGAGAGTATGAGTTCCTGGCTCTGCTAGTATGTAGAAGGATACGTAGCATTTTAGATTGATGAACTTGATCTGGGTCTTCAAAAATATTTTCAGGTTAGTACTATCATACGTTCCAGATAGACTCTCAAATGTATTTTTTTTCATCCAGGTATTTTTGCAGTGTTGAAGGAAAAATGCAGACAAATTCATAAAGCTTTGCAAGGGTGAGTTTTATGTATTTTTAACCAACATAAAGTTTATCTGCACCACTCTTAAACAACTAATGAAAAGTTTTAAATTTATAGGCTTGGGTCAGTTTGACCAAATTGCGACTAAGAAACCAAAAACTTAGTAATTCACTCACACTGGTTTATTTGTATAAAACGAGAGCATCTGTTTTAAAGAATCATGACTTTGTTTTTCTGAAAATGAAACAAACTCAGTAAAATATTACGGCAGTGCAGAAGATAGAAAGAGGAAAATAACAACCCAACATTCTACCACTGGAAATAACCATTTTTATTTTTTATTGAAGCATCTCTCCATGTCTGCACACATACAGGGATGCCATTATATATTACATAATTAGGTGACTGTGTTCATACCATCTGTAACTGTGTTACTTTTTAGTAAATTACTACGTTTTAACACAAGAAAAAGTGAAATTTTATGAGTGTTTCTTTTTTTTTTTAATCTTTTTTTTAAACTACACAAGAATCACTCTTTAAGATTCCTCTGTATTTAAAAAAAAGATCGAGGTTGGTGATATCTCCAGGCACATTTCCGGTCTTATAGAAAGTGATCTCATGTTGCTCAAGGTGTTTCTTTTTGCCTTTCCTAAGGTGAAACATGCTTTCTTGGTCATGAAGGTCCTATATCTGTTCCAGATACGGAAACTGGAGCCTTTACTAAAAGAAAAGGGCAATTGATAAATGAGTACATCACAGCTGTTCAGATAAAGAAGGGACAGAGACAATGAAAGTTCTGGGTGTGTGTGTGTGATAGTAGCAGCAGTTCTTGCATGCTTTATGGTAGAGGGATGTATTTGTGTTGGTTCCAGTCCCATTGGTTTGTGAAATATTAATATGCCAACACAGCCTAGCGTACTGGAGTCACTGGAAATTCATCATCGCCGGCCTCACATGCCCTTCACTCTGTGGTGTTAACCTGCTTTTTTCTAAGTCCAATCCTCCACTTTCCCCAGCTCTGTCACACATTTTCTTTCCATAATTCCTAACCCTGTCTTCACTCCCCCTCACTTTCAGCTAACAGCCTGGCCTCATGCTGTCACTTGGGACTTGTCATATTTCCTGACACATCTGCACGCCTTTGGGTATCTGAACTATTCTTCCCCCTGTAGGCCAATAAATGTTCCTCCAACTACCATAGGCCCTTCTTTTTTAAGGACTGAGCGCCTTTGCTTGTCCCTGCTGCTTTGTCATCAGGCTGTCCCCTTTCTTGAGTCATTTGATTAGCAGTCATGTCCACTTTAAGTTTGTCTTGCCTGTCACCCAACATTTCCCTCTACAACTCCCCATGTCTTTGCTCCTCTCTGTAGCTATGTTCTCCATGTCTTCATTTACACTGGAAGCTCTGAGACCTGGCTTCTGCTACTGCACTTCACCTGGACTGTTTTTGTGGAGGTCTCCACTGACTGCGGAATCCAGTGGACCATCTTCAGAGCTCATCTTCTTGATGTCCCCATAGTTTTCAGCACAGATGACTACTCTTTCCTTCTTTGGACTCTACTACATTGCACACTTGGATTTCCTCTTACATCTTTGAATGGCCTCATCTCGGTCTCTTTTGAAGGCTTACTTTCAGCACCTTGCTCTTCAAGACTTTGTCTGTGCTTCTCTTTCTTCATATCTTCTTGAAGAATTGCCTTCTTCCACACACCTGGAGCTGCACATCGTTTCATGACACCTGTATGTAGACAGCTCCTCACTTCATATCTCCACCCTGGACCACTGCAGCTCCAGGTCTCACACCCAATTGCCTACTCAGTATCCACAGTTAGAAGACTCCGTGGCACCTCATACTAAACACGCATTCAAAAGGGTCCGCAGGAGCGAACCGTCCTGGTATCTAAATGGTTACAGAGAAGAGCAAACAAAACAGCAAAGAGGCCAATGTGACAGGAGGGAAGGAGTGGGGAATCCAGTGGAAGATGAGGGCTGCATCCTGAGCCATCCACACACGGGGACTTGTGAGCCATAATGAGAGCTTTGGCACACAGTGGAAGCCCTGGCATGGTTTTGAGCAAAAAAGTGACACAGCCTGTCTGATACCCTAGCAAAATTACTTTTGCTTGTTGTGAAAAAAATACATTAAACAGCAATAAGAACAGAAGCAGAGACCAGTTAGGGGATTGACCCAGGCGAAAGGTGACGGTGACTCTGACCATGGTGGGAGCCGTGAAAAGTGTCCGGATTCTGGATTTCTTCTTTGGGGAGAGCGCACTGGATCTAGCAGAAGTTCGTGTGCATGGTGAGTGAGAAGAGAAGACTCCAGGTGGAACTTAGGAGTTTTGGGAAGAGTAAGTAGGTAGAGTCGCTAGTGAGTGAGAGGACAGAACTGTGGAGAAATACTTTGGGGAAGGTCAGCAATGGTTATGTTTAGCCCGAATTGCCCATCAGACATGGAGTGCAGAGCAGCAACTTGTTATACAAGCTTGTGTGAGGGAGAGTACTGAGCTAGAGATAAATTTTTTAGTCTCAGGGAATAGATATTATTTGAACTATTTCAATGTGAAGAGGCCAGAAACTAGCCAAGACTAGTCCGAGAAAGAGTGGCCAGTGAGGAATAGGAAGGCCAGAAGAGCCTAGAGTCCTGGAAGCCAGGGAAGAAACTGCTTATGTAGGAGGTCAGCCTGTGACATGCCGCTGCTTACTGGCCAGACTGGATAACAGAACACTGATCCTTTGAGTTTGTCGTGTAGAGGTATTGTGACTTGGTGAGCAGTTGCAGGGGAGTGTGAGATAAAATGCCTGCTTGAAGGAGGTTCCAGACAGTTGGACACAGGTTAGATGACTGTTTTTTGAGGAGTTTTTCTCTAAAGAGGAGCTGAGAAACAAGATGGTGACTGCAGAAATAAATTGGTCAAGAGAAGAGTATTTCCATTTAAAATTACTGAGGTCAGTTTCTGAATAACATCTGGCTAAGTATAAACATCCTTTCTCCTACTGATTGGCAGTACTGTCTCTGTCATATACCAGGTTCCCATTTGTACCTAGATGTGTTTTTGAACTGTCTCTTCCATTCCGTTGGTATATTTGCTCATTCCTCAGACTCTTTCGATTTTATCTGTTTTTATCACTGTTTTAGAATACACGTTTATCACTAGTGTCTGTTTTTATCACTGTTTTGGAATACAGGTTCCTCCAAAGTTACTGCTAGAATCTTAATTGGAATTGCATTAAATTTTCTGATGAATGTGGAGGGAATTGTCATCCATGAACATGAGCTCTCTAGTTGAAGCTTTCTTTGCGTCCTTTAATGAAATTCCTATAAAGCCCTTGTACCTTTATATAACCTTTAAAGGGGATTTTCAGACATCCTACAGATTTTGTTGCTCTTATGAGTGGAGTTGTCTTTTCTCTTATATTTTCGACTTGATTATTGCTGATTCATAAGAATATTACTGTTTTCTCTAATCTGATCTTATATCCAGGAGTCTTTCTAAACTCTTATTTCGAGTAGTTTGTTTCATTCTGTTATGATGATATGCATAGAAGTCCTGTTATCTGCAATAATGGTGCTCTCTCTTTCCTTCCTAATGTTTTTATATCTTAGTTCTTTTTCTTATTGTGTTGCTTTGGTCTGGGTCCCTAATGCTGTATTGAACAATGGCAATAATAGCAAACATTATTTTCTTATTTCCAGTTATAGAAGCACTTAGTCATGAAGTATAAAACATCATGCAGCCAGGCACAGTGACTCATGCCTGTAATCCCAGCACTTTGGGAGGCTGAGGCAGGTGAATCACCTGAGGTCGGGAGTTCAAGAACAGCCTGACCAACATGGAGAAACCCCATCTCTACTAAAAATGCAAAATTGGCCAGGCGTGGCGACACATGCCTGTAATCCCAGCTACTCGGGAGGCTGAGGCAGGAGAATCGCTTCTACCCATGGAGTGGAGACAAGTGAGCTGAGATCGTGCCATTGCACTCCAGCCTGGGCAACAAGAGCAAAACTCCGTCTCAAAAAAAAAAAAAAATCATGCTATGGGTTTTTGGTGAGAAGCCTTTATCAAATTATTCCTAGTTTTGTTTAGTTTTGTTTTGTGTATTTTATGAGAGACAGGATTGCACTGTATTGCCCAGGCTGGAGTGCAGGGGCCATTTACAGGTGTAGTCAGCACACTGCATCCTCAAACTCCTGGACTCAAGCAATCTTCCTGCCTTTACCTCCCAACTAGTTGGGACTACAGGCATGTGCCACTGCACCTGGCTAAATTATTCCTAAATTTGAATACCTTTTTTAAAAATCATAAGTAGATGTTGAACTTTATCCATTTTTTTTTTTGACATCTATTAAGGTAAATCATAAATTTGTCTTATGGCTGAATTACATTGAAATATTTTCTGATGTTAAACCATCCTTGTATTCTTGAGGAAACTCTTCATTACAATATCTTTTTCTATACTGTTAGATTTATTTAGCTAATATTTTAATTTGACTTTTTGTATCTGTGTTTATAATTTAAATGGATCTATAACCTTATACCAACTTTAAGTAACGTAGGAGTCAGTGGTAGGGTAGCTTCAGTTGATGATTTATTTGGCTGTTTTCCACTCTTTCTCCTTCATGGATCCACTAAGTAAGACCAGGCTTGTTTCTTCAAAAGTTGAGTAGGCCTCCCACTTTAAGGCCATCTAGACTTGGAGCCTTTGGTTTGGGGATCGTTGGTGATTATCTCATATATCCATATTGTTTAAACTTTTTATTTGTATAAGTTTTATTTTATGTGTTTTCATCATATTCTGTTTCTTCCTTATTTTTATGCACTGTTCATTGCATTGTGTTCTTACTCTTCTTCAGCTTCTTACATTTAACTTTTGGTTTTATTTCTTATTTTCCAATAAATATATTAAAGATAAATATTTTCAGAGGTAGTATCTTCAGTGTTTAGTTCTGAGTAATTTTTTTGTTTAATTTTTCTCTGGTCACTTCTCTCATCTCTGAGGTTGAGTTTGGGAAAGGAATTCAACATCCTATGCTGATTTACCTCTTTTTCATTGTAACAGAGATAGTTATTGGTGTCTGGTTCTCCCTATAGACTGTAAGCACACAGTGAAGACTGTGGCTACCTTAGTGATTGCTGTGTCCCTGGGAGCTAGCCCAGTGCTCGTTGTTTATCCATTGGGATAATGTGTCTGGCAAAGTTTCTCTTTAAAGAGTAGTGTAATAGGCTCTAAACATAGGTTCTAAGTTTCTGAACTCAAGTTACAACTGTGTCCATTGGTTTTAATTAAACTCGTCTGACATTCAGCCATCTAGGCAACCAGAGATAGGGCATTTTGTTTAATTCCTTCTCTCACCAGCATGTGAGATTGAGACCATTTGATCAAAAAGCACAAGCTAGATTTGGACCTCAAGTGCTTTCTATTTCTTGAGGAAAATTGAGTCCGTTCGATTCATATGAAATGCTATTTGGAAAGCATTTTTTTTTTTTTTTTTGCCCTTGTTGCCCATGCTGGAGTGCAGTGGTGGGATCTCAGCTCACTGCAACCTCTGCCTCCTGGGTTCAAGTGATTCTTTTGCCTCAGCCTCCTGAGTAGCTGGGATTACAGGCACCCACCACTATACCCGATTAATTTTTGTATTTTTAGTAGAGACAGGGTTTCGCCATGTTGGCCAGGCTGGTCTCAAACTCCTGACCTCAGGTGATCCACCTGCCTCGGCCTCCCAAAGTGCTGGATTACAGGTGTGAGCCACTGCACCTGGATGAAAGCAGTTTTTTAATACTCTGAGAATACATGAGCACCCAAAAAAAATACTTGATGTATGCATTTAACATGATCAGAATTCACACAGGAAATGGGTTTTGAAAGCATATTGCTTAGTTTCTACGTTAGTAAAAGAACTAATCTAGAAGGTTCCCCCCACGTTCCACATGCTGAAGATTGCATGATTCAGACCTGCAGCCTGCTTTATTGAGAGATCTACTATGATGTATTATATTTAAAGAAAGGAGACACAAATTAATAATGTTCCAAGGGTGACTGGAAGGCCAGGTCAGATTAGTTTCCAGAATTCACATTATTGTAACACACAGTAGTCATTCTGTAAAGGCTTGTCAAGTCCTAAACTGGGAAGATTAGGTTGTGCTACCTAGTGCTTTTTATGGTCATTTCATTCTGAGGGGAAAAACAAATCATTTTAAGTGAAGCAAACTAAATGAAAGGAATCTAAAATGTTTAGCCCAGTTTCAAATAGACATATATCACATATAATGTCCTAGGAAGTAGGTCAAAAATCAAATAATATTTGTTGCTATAGGATAAAATAGACTTTAAATGAACCTGACTAGATATTAATAATATGGCGTAGCATCTCATGACATTTGTAGTAAAATACAGGATTAAATTTAATTTAAAAATACAAGATTTGACCCCTAAAGATTTGTCTTTCTTTCTGAGAAGCTGCAGATTTTGTGCTGTTAATCCTGAATAAAAAGAAAATAATTTTAATCCAAGTAAAATCTAAAGCTTAACATGCAAATAAGGACATTTTTCTATCTAAACATATTGCTCTTAGTCAAAATATAATGCGCGTTTGGTTTCTATTGGATATGTTTGGTTTTGTCTTTGTTTTGAGACAGGGTTTTGCTCTGTCACCCAAGCTGGTATGCAGTGGCACAATCTCAGCTCACAGCAACCTTGACCTCCTGAGTTCAAGTGATCCTCCCAAATAGCCTCCCAAGTAGCTGGGACTACTGCAAGCCACAACACTCAGCCAATTTTTGTTTTTTTGTTTTTGTTTTTGTTTTGTTTGTAGAGATGGGGTATAATGTTGTTAATGTTAGAAATAATTCCTGTAATTTATGAGACAAAATAAAAACTAAAGACATAGATAATAAGCAAGGAAGCCTAACATTAAGTATAGTGAGTAGCCTGTGAAGGATCCAGACAGGATAATAATAGCGAATGATGGAGCAGAGCCTTCCCTAAAGTGGGTGATGAAGAAGGAAGGCCCCACTAGGAGGCCGTGCTGGAGCTGGGCCCCAGCTTGTGCAGCCAGCACAGGGAAGAACAAGCAGTGGGGGCACAGTGGGGGTGAGGGAGTACATAGCAAGGGAATGACAGGCCAAGGTGGGCCCAGAGGGCCTGTAAGGAGGGGCATCCAGACCTGTAGCTGGGTGCACAGACTCCCTGGTGGGATGCTGGGCTATGAGACCCGGTCCTACGGTCCTGCGCTCGCAGAAGCCACATCCCAGCCAAACTTTTTTAGATGAGGAAGCGCTGCCCAGAGTGCCTCATTTTCCTTTCTTTGTCAGAATTGGAATTCCACCACATGATGCTTCCTGTCAGTTGCAATGTTCTGTCCGTTCACTGTGCCTGGACATTTTAGACTTATAACGTTATTTCTTCATAAGTAATCTTTGAGCCTGGAAGGGACTTAGAGGTGTGTGTGTGTTTCCTTTCTTCAGCATTTCTGGACTAAAAGTGGTGGGGGAGTCCATTTCTCCAGCCTTTCACCTACAACTGGAAGAGAGCACTGGGTCTCGTGAGCAAGATGTCAGACTGCTTCAGGAAATTGTCGATCAAGTAAGTATCCAGTTGCTTAAGGAAGTCTCTCCACACCACTTCTGTCCTCACCCCAAGCAATGTTTTAATGTTATTTTTAAGGAAAGTCTCTGCCCTGAAAGAGAGGGTAGAAAGGAAGATGCTGGTAACCGGCTCTTGACATGGAATCCTAATCCTCCAGGTCCTTCCCAGCTTTTGGCCACGGTAACAGGCAACAATATGTGGCTCCCTCATTCTGTTTTGTACCATTTTGCATTTCAATATACTTGGCCTCTCCTCTGAAAAATAAGCCTTCCAGAAAACTCACTTGCTCACCATTTTACAGAGCCAGGCTTTCCTGTGTGTAGTTGGGGGAGGCATTGTGTGTGGGCATCACACACACTCCTGGACAGCTAGCTGTCCCCACAGCACAGCTCAGGGACAGTCCACTCGCAGTCACCCTGAAGTCAGGATGCTTTTGTAAACGGAAAGGGAGACCACTTATTATTACATGCCTAATTTTGGAGGTTTATTTAAATTTGTCTTCCAGAAGTCATTTTACCACTAATTATCTAAGAACCACGTCACCAGGGAAAACTGCTTGCCCTTTTTCATCCGATAGCACTGCCCATCCTAAACGCTTCCTGCCCTAGGCACGTGGGTTTGCAGTGGTGTAGGGCCAACAGAAGTTTCTTTAAAAGAGGAGGAAGAGCAGCAGAGTGACCTGGGCAGGAAGGACTCAGGAGGGCAGTGGGTGCCGCCCTCCCCACCCCTGCACCGTCCCCAAGCCCCAGGATGCTGGACTGCTGCTTTCAGAAGAATCTGGGCTTTTATGGGGGCTGCTGCTGCTGCTTGTAGAAGAATCTGACGTACACTTAATATGTATTTGGGAATGAAAATGGGCGGGATTCTGCTTTCTTGTCCAGAGACTGCAGCTGTGAGCGATGCTACTAGCTCCCCTGGGATCCTAATAGCAGCTACCACCCGTCATGAGCCTTTCCAAGGCCAGGCCCTGTCCTGAGCCTCATCTGCCTGTACAGTCTCTCAGTCAGGCTCTTCTAGGCCACATGGCTGTGCAGTATACAGACTGGGTGTCCAGGCAGCCTCTGCTGCATAGCTGGCTTCAGCTGTCCTATGTCCCACCATGTTTGAGCCACATAATCTGGAATAACAGATTTGTGGAGAACTTCACACAACTTATGGCCTTCTAGAGTCAATTATATTAAAAATAATAATAAAAACAAGCCCAGGATCTGAGCTTCCTAAGGAAACATGTCAGATTATGAATGATCAACCTGGAGCTATGTGGCTTTCAAGGTGAGGAAATGCAACTGATGTTTTCTTAGGCACAGCTCTGTGGATATGAAGAAAGCCTCTCTGTAGGGAAAAACCTTCCACTGCCTGCTTCACTACCTCATTGTTTGTATTGTAAAGTTCCTTAAATACAAACACAAAACTAAGTATGACATCTTTGTGATTAGAGTTCTTATACAAATGGAAAACCAAAACAAATTTATAAGTTAAATACAAGCTAAATGGACAAGCCAGTAAAATTCATGTTTATTTCATTACCTTCATGAGGAGGTGAATTTGTTTTTTTCAGTGGAGTTGCCCCATCGGGACAGCTGAGAGCCGTGTTCACCGAGCAGCCTTATGAGCTGCGTGCGTTGGTGTTGGGTCTGAGTGGTGGCGCCGCCATTCTCCCCTCAAGTGTCTCCTCAGACTGCTTCAGGATAGTTGTCCACACATGCTTCATGTTGAGGGACACTCATCTCCTTCAGATGCCAGTGTATCCATTGCATAGTAAACCCACCTCTGTTCTCTTTTCATTAGATAGTAACAGCTAAAGTCTTCCTATGGCTTTGTACCAAAGAGAGATGCAGAGGAGGACGTGCAAAGGAAGCAACTCGCTATTAAAATACTGTGCTTACAGGGATTAGCATGTAACGAAAGAGGAAATGAAAAGTCTGTGGACAGCTCACAGATCCCAAACTCCCATCTGTGGGCCTGGTTTGATACTGGCTGTCTGAAGGATTCCTCTTGAGGATTGAGTGAGAAGAGAACAGTCTGGGGTGGGGAACAGAATACTATCTAGAAACTTCATTGACAGAAAAAAAGAGAACGATCTTACTGCTTCTGTGCATCATCACAGCTTCCATTTTTAAAATCTTCTGAACCTTTTGCCCCACTCGCCTCTCTTCTTTTCAGTATTTGAAGAGAAAAGAACCATGCTGCCTGCCGTAACTCTTATTTAAGCTTTGTAGATCTGAGAGGCTTTGCCAAGTTTATGTTGAGTTGCTCAACAGGACACTGTTTTTACAAACTGAGCTATTGTTTATAGTGTCTCTTAACCAGCCAGGGCTCGAAACAGAGCCAGTCCAGATGGTTGCAGGAGTTCACTTTTCCAAGTACACTTCCAGAGCCTAGAGTCAGTGAGAGACTGTTGTCAATGCCTGGTGTGGTTTTTCCATCTCTTCCTCACAGCCTACGACATGACCCTCTTCAGGCAGATGCTTTTACTGTCAGACACGTGGAATAATTGTTCTTCCCTTTACACTGCCCTTTGCTCTGTTGGTTTTTTTATGTAACTCACATACCATAAAATTCACCCTATTGAATGTGTGTGTGTGTGTGTGTGTGTGTGTGTATGTTTTTCTTAATAGAGCCGGGGGTTTCACCATCGTGGCCAGGCTGGTCTCGAACTCCTGACCTCGTGATCCACCCGCCTCGGCCTCCCAAAGTGCTGGGATTACAGGCATGAGCCACGGCACCTGGCCCTGAAGTATATTGTTAAGTGGCTTTCAGCATCATACATTCAGCAGGTTGTGCAACCATTACTGTCTCTTTCCAAAACATTTTCATCACTCCAGAAAGAAACCCCTGTAGCCTATTACCTTGCTCAAGTGTTTATGCTTTCTGTATTTTAGTAGAGATTTTTTAAATTTTTTCTTAATGTTGACAGATGGTTAATATATAGTAAAGCTGTGTAGAACTTTGTTAATGCCAGACTCTGCAGTGCCCAGCAGCACCATGCCCAGGTGCCACACACGGACGTCATTTTTGCTAATAACTGAAGTGCACTCCTACTGGCGGTGGTACTGTTAAGTCCAGCCTGTGGGACTTTGCTCGCACCACTTCCTTACGTGCTAACTCTGCTTTGTCTAAATGGTAGCCACTATCTATGGCTGTTTAAATTTAAGTGGAAATAAAAAAAGGTACAAGTGTGACCTCTCAGTAGCACCAGCCACATCTCCGTGTGCTCAGCAGGCACACGGCTCACGGTGACTGCTGGGCACTACAGAACAGAAGCGTTTGTCCCTGCAGAAAGTTCTGTGGACAGTGCTGCCAGGGTGGTGCTGTAGTATTTTGGTGGTATCTTGTAGCAATTATAATCGGAAAATGAATTAAAGCTACTGTTGCAGGATTTCTGCATTCCCCACTTGAATTACAGCCGTGTCTGAAGTCCAGGTTGCAGATGTCTTCCTTTTTCTTCCCGCAGTGCATGAACAAAAATATTGCATTAACCCAGGCGCGCTACTTGGAGAAAGAAGAAAAGTGCCTCCCCTCCTCCCAGGTCAGTTAATATTAAAATATGACCTTATTTTTTTCCCCTGCTCTGAGCTCTGTGAAATACATTATCTTTTGTAAAATTTTGAAAGACTATTACAGGCTAAGGAAGATTATCTGTCATTAAAATATAGTACATCACCTGTTTAATACTTTAAACAAGAAGTTTTTACATTTTAACTGAAAAGCCCCTAGGACTCACTGAGTACCCTCTCAGTTCACTCAAAGAAATGTCTGGGAGCCCAAGAATGAACTTCGGCAAACTGAGTTTCCATCAGCTCATTCTTACCACATCTGGAAGGTGGCACATGCTGTACCAGGAGTTCCTGCCACAAGGACCGTCCTGCAGGGAGGATCGGCAGGGTGGGGGTGGGGTGGGCATGCGCCTCTGCTGCTCCCTCAATCAGCACTCATTCACATTCGGGAAAAACCAAGCAACGGTGGGGAAAATCGACAGCTTCAAGAAAAAACACATCTTTCCTTTTAGTAAAGGAAAAGACTAATGTCTTTAAGGAGACTGGATTCTGTCACAAAGCGTGTATGGTGTAGGCCAAGGAGGCACTGGGCCAGGCAGTCACAGCAGGCAGCGTGGACGGGGCCAGTTCTGCCCTGGAACAATGCTCAGGCTTTTGAGAGCAGGTGATGTCTACACCAAGCCTGGAGAAATGTGTGTGTCGGGCATCCTGTGGTCATCGTGGCTTTCCATCACATGAGGTGGTGTGTGCTTTGCTCAGGGTTTTCAGTGGCTTGGAGACCTCCAAGTTCATCTGGGACTACAGAGCACAAGCTGCAGAAGAGTTGGAGAGAAGGGTCCTGAGGCCAGGTGCCAAGTCAGGAAGGCTGCAGGAGAGCCCCCTGGGGAGTTTGAATGCTCTGCCAGCCCGGAGTGCCAGATCAGATTTGGAAAATCACTCTGGTAGCAGCTCAAAGCACCTTAAAGATTCAGCCCATCTCAGCCAGGCGCAGTGGCTCACACCTGTAATCCCAACACTTTGGAGGCCGAGGTAGGCAGAACACTTGAACCCAGGAGTACCAAGACCAGCCTGGGCAATATGGTGAAACCCCATCTCTACAAAAATTAGGCAGGCGTGGTAGTGCACACCTGTGGTCCCAGCTACTCAGGAGGCTGAGGTGGGAGAATCACCTGGTTCCAGGAGATAAAGGCTGCAGTGAGCTGAGATCACTCTTTTGCACTCCAGCTTGGGCTGCCCCCATCATTTTTCATTGCACTCATCCAAAGGTATAATCCTATATCCTACGTTTACTTGTTAGTAAGACCACAAGTGCATGAGGACAGGAGCCATGCTGGTTTTGTGCCCTCGGGACTTCCTTCTGCAGCGACCCCACCTGCCACAGTAGTGAGAAAGCGGCTATGGGCAGCAAGTACATGAATAGGCAGGCCGAGTGCCAGGAGAGCTTTTTTTACAAAAACAGGAGGCGGTGGATTTGGCTCTCGGGCCATAGATGGGTGACTGTGAGTGCAGGTCCTCACCTCACAAAGATAATTCTTTGTGTCCTTTACTGTTCTCAGCATTCGGGTTGTGGTCACAGTGGAACAAACAGAGGAAGAACTGGAGAGAGCTGCATCCACCATCAAGGAGGTGGCCCAGGTCGTCCTGCTCTAGGCTGAGTCTCAAGACTGTGGCCTCCTGCCACACAGCACGCACACAGGACTCAACACTCCCGCTGGCCAGGGAGGGGCCTGAAGGAGAGCAAGAGCATGTGGATCTTTTATAGGATTGTTACCAAATGGTGCCAGTGTGGATCAATTGTGTGAACATGAGAAGGATGCTTATTTTTTTAAAAAAGAAAACACATCTGAAAGCCCAGGAACTGATTTTTTTAAGAGGAAAACTAATGACAGTATATAACTGATATTTAAATTGTGCATTTAGTACTATTTAAATGTTTTATTATACTAGTATTTTGTATTCTTTTGTTGTGGTTTAAAACTGGAGCTTCAGTTTCTCTGCCCTTCCTTCTAATAGCAATGATTCAGTAAGCACTCCTAACTCCGTAATATTTCATAGAAAATGACTGCAGCGTTAAAGCTTAGAAGAACACTTCACCATATGTGGTACAAATTTATGATCTAATTAAACCACATATTTTCCAGTCTTTGTCATGTGAATCTAAATGGTGGCCAAAGGAACACCTTTTGTGTGATTAATATAAACTTTGCATTGTATTTGAATCCTAGAGCTTTTATACACACTAAATATGGATGTCACACCATTTCCAATCCCAGCATCCCTAACCAGAGAATATTCATTCTGCTTCCTAAGTGAGCAGTAATTTAACTCAGAAGCTATTTTATTTTAGTATAATTGACCTTTCTTTACATTTCTTACGTGTTCACCTCTAATCTGTTTTAGGAAGAGGGTTGGTTATTATGTTGATCCCAGAATATAAATCATATTCTTTATATTTTAGAATATCTCAAACGTATTCCTGTTTTGTATGGTGGGTTTGCCTAGGGACATGTAACTACAGGCTTTTTCTAAGCTAAGGAAAAAGAGAATTTTTATTTTCCACTTACAAATTTCAGATCTCTACAAAAGATATGAAAGCACTAAAAATACCATTTCTAAGCTGTACTTTGCCTGTTTTTTCTTTAGCAAACCAGGTTACATGGTATAAAGGTTTGTTGTATGTGCCACAAGATAGCATGTAAATATTATGCCATCATTCCTTCTCTTGTTAAAGGTAGAATACAGTTGTCATTTTCAGAATCTATGCTCATAGTACTCAAATGTCTTCAACATCTTTTTAAATAACATGTATTTTTTGAATGTTCAGTTTCTATTTTGCTTGAGGTATTTTGGACATACGTGCCTTGTGATTGCTGCTGCTTTAAAGGATAAAGTACTCTTTGAGGGGGTGAGTCTTGTTTTGTTTTGTTTCATTTTTTAATTAAATAAACCTACATTCCTGATTATTAGTCTGTTTACATATGTAGTATATTCAACAGGATAGTCTCTTGATTTTAACTTTTCTGCACAGCTGGGGTAGTATTCTTTGTGTGTTGTTTTGTCTTGTTAGAGAAAATAACAACTAAATTTCTTAGTTCCTTTTTTCACATCCAACCAAAGAATATATAGTATCTGAAGTTTCCTAGGTTCCTGCTGGCCTGGTAGGACTACAAAAATATCATGGCCATTATTTTCATAAACAATAACTTTTCAGCTTCTTTTATAATACTTTCTAAGTGAAAATAGCAACATCAAAATAATGTTTATAGGCCAGGAGCAGTGGCTCACGCCTGTAATCCCAGCACTTTGGTTAGGCTGAGGTGGGTGGATCACCTGAGGTCAGGAGTTCAAGACCAGTCTAGCCAGCATGGCCAAACTCTGTCTCTACTAAAAATACAAAAATTAGCTGGGCGTGGTGGTACACGCCTGTAATCCTAGCTACTTGGGAGGCTAGGGCAGAATTGCTTGAACCCGGGGCATGGTGGAGGTTGCAGTGAGCCAAGATCTCACCACTTCACTCCAGCCTCAGCGAAGAGCAAGACTTAAATAAAAATAATGTTTGTAATAAACTTTTTGAAAATACGATCAGAAGTTTCTGGGAAAGATGGTGGATCAGGCACATTATTTCAGTCCTTAAAACACACCAACATTTTAAAAAGAACCAAAAGTAGTATTTTTTAATGTTAAAATTGCAGTGATCACAGTCCAATAATATGCACCACGAAGAAATGTCTACTAGAAACAGTAACATTTGGATCAAACTCAAGCAGTATGCTGAGAAAGTACGGTCGTCTTAAATCTGAAGCAAGTTGCACATTTCTCTTTTACGGAGTGAGAAGTTTCCAAAGTGTACATCTACCAATGATCTTGTGTTTTAAAAGGCAGTGGCTTGCAGGTGAGCAGTGTACAGACCATTTGGACTGCATTTTCACTTAGCAGGATTGTCCACAGGGAAGAAGAGAACCACACCACCTTTTTATTATCTATGACTAAATTCTAACTCAGGAAAAGCGGGGCTTTGGAGCAAGCTGGAGCAGAAAATACACCAGTGTTACTTCAAATTCAGAACTTCACTAATTGTACCATGTGTACTTTTTTTATATACCACTAAAAGAAAATTCTTTCTGTATTAGCATGCTATCAGCTGTAAGGTGTCTTCCAATATTAGAGATATTACAATTTGGGTGGAGAAGGTGTATCTAAGTCTATGAAATAATAATCATCTGATGTGTGAGCCTCATGCCATCTTTCCTTGTGGACATAAAACCTTAGTCCCAGAAAACAGAGATGTCCGACATCTATATCTTGAGTATCTCCATGCATCTTCCAAAACACTGTCCTTATGATGACATCAAATAAAAACATTTGTAACATACACCTACAGTATGGGTTAAGCTCTGGAGGATGCATGAACTTCATTTCCTTATGAAGTTGGAAATGCCTAGTGCAGAGGAATAGTAGGAAGCTTGAAAATGATGGAACACGGATAAAATAGGTCATCTCGACAGCAACATTTTCTAGAGATTTGAAGGAAAAAGGAAATGTGAAGAATTTTATATCCACAAAGCGGTCTTTCAAATAAGGTTATAGAAAAACAATTTAAAATTAGAATTTAATGCTTCTTTTTGAGCCCTCCCTGAGGAATCCACTAGGGGAAAGCATCTAACTAAGAAATGCAAGACTGGGCATGGTGGTTCACACCTGTAATCCCAGCATTTTGGAAAGCCAAGGCAGGAGGACTGCTTGAGATCAGGAGTTTGAAACCAGCTTGGGTGAACATAGCAAGACCTAATCTCTACAAAAAATTAGCCAGACGTGATGGTGTGCACCTGTAGTCCTAAATACTTGAGAGGCTGAGGCAGGAGGATCATGTGAGCCCAGGAGGTCAAGGCAGCCAGCCACGAGCTGTGATTCCAGCCTGTGCGACAGAGTGAGACCCTGTCTGAAAGAAAAAAGCAAAATAATAATCTGTCATGAGATTTGAATTTTTAAAAAGTAATAATGTGTATAAATTATTCCTTGCAAAATAACTCAGAGACAGAGAACCAAATATCGCATGTTCTCACTTATAATTAGGAGCTAGCCATGGCATACTCATCGCATGAAGATGGGAACAATAGATACTGTCAGGAGGGAAGGAGGCGGGGCAAGGGTTGCAAAACGATTGGATACTATACTCAGCACCTAGGTGAAGAGATCATTTGTACCTCAAACCTCAGCATCATGCAATATGCCCAGGTAACAAACCTGCACATGTACCCCTAAATCTAAAAGTTGAAAAAAAGTAAAATAATTTGCCCATAATGTATTATGTAAATAAGGTACAGTACAAAAATATTTAGACTAATAAAGGGAATACTGAAAGTATGAAAAAGGAGGATTAAGTACATTATAAGAAGTTTTATTGTAAAGATAACTAGTACAGGCCAGGTGCGGTGTCTCACGCCTGTAATCCCAGCACTTTGGAGGGCAAGGTGGGCAGATCACAAAATCAGGAGTTCAAGACCAGCCTGGCCAACATGGTGAAACCCTGTCTCTACTAAAAATACAAAAATTAGCTGGGCATGGTGGTGGGTGCCTGTAATCCCAGCTACTCAGGAGACTAAGGCAGGAGAATCATTTGAACCTGGAGGCAGAGATTGCAGTGAGCCGAGATCACACCATTGCACTCCAGCCTGGGCAACAGGGCGAGGCTCCATTACAAAAAAGAAAAAGAAAAAACAACTAGTAGAATGCAAACATAAAACTTGCTAAATTCAAAAAAAGCAAAATTAGACCCTATACAGGGGGAAAATAACAAATATAACGCAGTACATGCAGAAAATTCAACCAAGTATCAAAACTGCACTGTAATCCGCTGAATTTATAAAAAATTTTTAAAAATACAACAAAATAGCATGAGTTGAGACCAAGCATATTAATCATACAGTGAATATGCATCCCCTTAAAGTATTTTTTTTTTTTTTTTGAGACAGTGTCTCACTCTGTTGCCCAGGCTGGAGTCCAGTGGCACAATCACAGCTCGCTGTAGCCTCAAATTCCTGGGCTCAAACAATTCTCCTGCCTCAGCCTCCTGAGTAGCTGGGACTACAGGTATTTGCCACAATGCCTGGCTAATTTTTTAAATGTTTTTGTAGGGACAGGGCTTCCCTCTGTTGCCCAGGCTGATCTCAAACTCCTGGCCTCAAACAGTCTGCGCGCCTTGGTCTCCCAAAATGTTAGGATTACATGCATGAGTCACCACACCTGGCCCATGCACTTTATTTCTACTCCAAGAAAAAATTTACAGATTGGTTCACAAATCAGAAACTCTGCTATATACAAAAGACAAGAAAAGCTAACCATAAAAATAGTGACAAAGGGCAGGGCACAGTGGCTCACGCCTGTAATCCCAGCATTTTGGGAGGCTGAGGCAGGTGGATTACAAGGTCAGGAGATCAAGACCATCCTGGCCAACATGGTGAAACCCTGTCTCTACTAAAAAAAATTAGCCAGGCATGGTGACGCACACCTGTAGTCTCAGCTTCTCAGGAGGCTGAGGCAGGAGTATTGCTTGAATCCGGGAGGTGGAGGTTGTAGTGAGCTGAGATTGCACCACTGCACTCCAGCCTGGCAACAAACTGACAAACCTTTAACTAGAGTAACCAAGAAAATAACAGCAAAGACACAAATTACCAAAATTAGGACCTAAAAAGGCAACATCATATCAACCCTACAGAAACTAGAAAACTTAAATGATATGAATATATTCCAAGAAAGAGACATATTATCAAACTCTGGAATAAAAAAATCTGCCAGGGTGGTGGCCCGCGCCTTTAATCTCAGCACTTTGGGAGGCTGAGGTGGCTGGATCACTTGAGATCAGGAATTCAAGACCAGCCTGGCTAACATGGTGAAACCCTGTCTCTCCAAAAAATATGGAAATTAGCCTGGCTCCATGGCATGCACTTGTAGTCCCAGCAATTCCAGAGGCTGAGGTAGGAGAATCACTTTTGAGCCTAAGGGGCAGAGGTTGTAGTGAGCTGAGATGGTGCCATTGCACTCCAGCCTGGACAACAGGATTGAAACCCTGTCTCAAAAATAAATAAATAAATAGAATAAATAGAAAATCTGATAGACTATCACAACTAAAGAAATGGAATAATTTAAAATATTTTCACAAAAAATATCCATATACAGGTAAGCACTAGTGAATTCTACCAAATATTTAAAGAAAAAGTAATACTAATCACTCACAAATTTCTTTCAGAAAAATTGAGAAGGTGGCAACATCTCACAATTCATTCTATGAAATTATTATTATGTTAATTCCAAAGCCAGACAAATTACAAGAAAACTGAATATGAATTTCCCTCCTGAACATGGACACAGATATCCTTAACTTCTTTTCAAAATGGTGTTCGAGAACCTAGCCTATTATAATAAAGCTAAAAAAGAAAATTGAAAGCATCCAGATTGGAAAGCATCCAGTTTTAAAAATAATTCTATGTATAATAATGTCACAGAGAACAAAATAATAATTAATTTAACAAAAATGTATAAGGCTTATACACTGAAAATTACAAAACATTGCTATAAGAATTAAGATTGACAGGGCGTGGTGGCTCATGCCTGTAATCCCAGCACTTTGGGAAGTCGAGGTGGGTGAATCATTTGAGATCAGGAGTTCGAAACCAGCCTGGCCAACATGGTGAAACCCTGTCTCTACTAAAAATACAAAAAAAAAAATTAGCCAGGCCTGGTGGCGGACACCTGTAATCCCAACTGCTTGGGAGACTGAGGCAGGAGAATCCCTTGAACCCGAGAGGCGAGGTTGCAGTGAGCCAAGATTGTGCCACTGCACTCCAGCCTGGGTAACAAACTGAGACTCCATCTCAAAAAAAAATACAGCAAACAAACAAAAAAAGACTTAAGATTTAAATAAGTGGAGACCTATTCCATGGACTAGAACATATCCAAAATTAATTTATAGTTTCCATGCAGTTCCCAACAAAACTCCAGCAAATTTTTACACAGAAATTGATAAGCTGAACCTAAAATGTATGAAAATACAATACAAGGCCCTACAGTAGCCAATGCAGTTTTTAAAAAGAACAAAGTTGGAGGATTTACATTATCTGATTATAGAACTTACCATAATACTGCATTAGCAAGACAGTGTGTTTGACTGATACAAGGATGCGTCCATGGAACAGAATTGAGAGCCTGGAAGTCAATAAACCCTTATGTTTATGGCCAGTTAACTTTCAACAAAGTGCCAAGACAATTCAATAAGGAAACAATAGTCTTTTTCACAAACATTACTGGGAGAATTTGTTATTGTAGTAGGTTAAATAACGGCCACCGGAAGAATCAAGTCCTAATCTCTGGAACTTGTAAATGTTACCTTCTCTGGAAAAAAGGGAATCTGTGCAGGTGTGATGGTTCAGGATTTTGATATGAGCTTACCCTGAATTACAGTGAGAAAATAAAGTCCTATTGTTGTAAGCCACCAGTTGGCACTAATTTGTTACGGAGGCCAAAGGAAACTAATACACAATCTATTTGAAAACAAAAAACTTAGACCTACTTTGTGTATATAAATTAACTCAAATTGGCCATAGACATCAATGTAAGAGCTAAAACTATAAAACTTCTGGGAGAAAATATTTTAAATCTTGAGTTAAGCAAAAAGTGCTTATATATAAAACACCAAAAGCGTGAGATAGAAAAGAAAAAAATCGATTTCATTAAAATTTAAACTTTTGATCTTCCAAAAACCCCATGAAGGATATGATCATAAGCCACAGACTGTGAGAAAATATTTGCAAATTATATACCTATAAAGGATGTGTATCCAACTATAAAGAACACTTACAACTCAGTAATAAGAATTTAAAAACCCAATTTATAAATGGTTGAAAGGGTTGGTATTTCAACATGAGAGCCCTGGAAATGGTAATAAGCACATGAAAGAGTTATTAACACTATTAGGTATCAGAAAAAATGCAAGTTAAAACTATGAAGCAACATCACTGTACAGTCACTAGAACAGTCAAAAAGGAAATACCACGTACTGGCAAGATATGGAGAAAGAGAAACTTCATGTTCGGCTGGTAGAAATGTAAAATGGTGTGATCACTTTGGAAAACAATATGGCAGTTTCTTCAAAAAGTAAACAAATGTATCATGTGCTGTAGTCTAAATGTTTGTGTTCCCCTAAAATTTGCATGTTGAAACCCATTCCCCAAGGTGATATTATTAAAGGGTGGGGCTTTTGGGAGGTGATTAGATCATGAGGGTGAATCCCTCATGAGTGGAATTAATGCCCTTAAAAAAAAAAAGCCCAAGGAAGTCTGGCAGCCCTTTCAGCTATGTGAGGACAAAGGGAGAAGGCATCATCTATTAGAAAGCAAGACCTCATCAGACACCAAATCTGCTGGCACCTTGATCTTGGATTTTCCAGCCTTCAAAACGGTGAGAAATAAAGATCTTGTTTATAAGCCACCCAGTCTGCAGTATTTGTTATAGCAGCTCAAACAGACTAAGACAATATAGCCTAGCAATTCCACTCCTAAGAGAAACAAAAGCATATATTTATGCAAAAACTTGTGAACAAATGCTAATAGCAGCATTATTTATGATGGCAAAACACTGGAATCTATCCAAATGCCTAATGTATTAGTCTGTTCTCACACTGCTATGAAGAAATACCCGAGACTGGGTAATTTATAAAGAAAACAAGTTTAGTTGACTCACAGTTCAGCATGGCTGGGGAGACCTCAGGAAACTTACAATCACGGTAGAAGGGGAAGCAAACATGTCCTTCTTCACATGGTGGCAGGAAGGAGAAGTGCCAAGCAAAGGAGTAAGAGTACCTTATAAAATCATCAGATCTCATGAGAACTCACTCACTATTATGAGAACAGCGGCATTACCTCCCACTGGGTCCCTCCCACAACCTGTGGGGATTAGAAGAACTACAAGATGAGATTTGGGTCAGGACACAGCCAAACCATATCACCTATCAACTTGTGAATGAATAAACAAAGTGTGGTATGTCCACACAATGGAATACAATTCAGCAATAAAAAGAACTATTGACAAAATATTTCAACATGGATGAATCTCAAAAAACATTCTAACTGAAAGAAACCAGATGCAATAGACCACACAGTGTATGATTCTATATATATTTAATGTCCAGAAAAAGTAAATTGAGTCCAGACACAGTGGCTCATGCCTGTAATCCCAGCGCTTTGGGAGGCCGAGGTGGGTGGATCACCTGAGTTTAGGAGTTCGAGACCAGCCTGACCAACATGGAGAAACCTCGTCTCTACTAAAAATACAAAATTAGCCGGGCATGGTGGTGCATGCCTGTAATCCCAGCTACTTGGGAGGCTGAGGCAGGAGAATCGCTTGAACCCAGGAGGCGAAGGTTGCAGTGAGCCAAGATCATGCCATGGCACTCCAGGCTGGGCAACAAGAGCGAAACTCCATCTCCAAAAAAAAAAGCAAGTAGAAAGAGACAGAAGACAGATTTTGTGGTTGGCCACAGCTAGCAGTGAGAATGGGATTGACTGAAAACCAGCTGGATGGATCTCTCTGGGGTATAGAGATGTAAAACTTGATCATGGTGATGGTTGTACAACTCTGTGAATATAATACAAACCATTGAGTCAAGTGCAAGCACCAGCCTTGGACAGTAAACAGGGGCGTTAATGAATTGACTTTCTTCTGTCGTTGTAGCAAAGAGTTTCTTACCTGGGCTGCCCATAACAAACATTTAGAAAGAAGTCTGTGATGTGGTACATGTGGCATGTCTATGCACTGGAGCAGGATGCCACACCGAGAGCAAGGGGGCAGCATGAAGCAAATCTTACAACAGAGAGCTCTGTCCCAGTCTAGTCCTAGCCACAAGTCTGAGGACACGATTCTCGCTGAACACATCCTCACCTACAACATAGGGGTTTGCCCTGGAGGACTGTATTTTTCAGAACTATCGAGGCTTCATCTTCTCATAGCATTTTCCCCAGGCCAGATTGCAAAACTCCTCTTGGCTCCCGACACACCTCAATGACTGAGAAATTACTACACATACCTTTCTCTAGAAAAGTGCAAAACCCCTTTTGTTCTTGTTGACACTAACCAGTTAGTTTTTGTTTTTGTTTTTACAGATGGTTAATGTTGTCACCCAGGCTGAAGTGCACAGTGCGATCATAGCTCACCACAGCTTTGAACTCCCAGTCCTCCCACTTCAGCCTCCCAAGCAGGCATGCACCACCGCATCTTGGTAACTTTTTAATTTTTTTTGGAGAGACAGAGTCCTGCTATGTTGTCCAGGCTAGTCTTGAACTCCTAGCCTCAAGTGATTCTCCTGCCTGGGTCTCCTAAAGCACTGGGATTACAGGTGTGAGCCATGGTGCCAGTGTTCTTGTTTTGACAAAAGTGTGCAAACCAAAAGCTTCAAGCATTGCATTTCATTCCTGGAACTCTTGTTACTTATCCTCACAGTGTCTCTGTCCCCCAAAACCCAATGCTATCCCTCCCCTGATTAATGGCTTTGAACTGATTTCTTCACAGCTGCATTTCCTGCTGTTCATCCTCTAGGGCAGTGGTCCCCAACTTTTTGGCCCAGAGGTGGTGGGTCATGGGGAGTTGAGGGTTTTAGGATGAAACTGTTCCATGTCAGGTCATCAGGCATTAGATTCTCATAAGGAACGCGCAACCTAGAGCCCTCACATGCATAGTTCAGAATAGGGTTCGCGCTCCTTTGAGAATCTAATGACAGGAGGCAGCTCAGGCACTAATGCCGGCTGGCCATCACTCACCTCCTGCTGTGCGACTCAGTTCCTAACAGACCAGGGACTGGTACCAACCGGTTCATGGCCTGGGGGTTAAGGACTCCTGCTTTAGAGAAAGGGATTTTCTATCCCTATTAATTCACATGCACAGCTTTAGAACCAGCTTCCTGGATATTACACTGAGAAATCCAGATATCCTGGCAGTAAATTTCTAATCGACCTCTGCACCTCCCACCCTGCTAAAGAAAGTTAACAAGTGAAAGAGAACTCTGTTCAAATCACTGACAGTATCCCGGCACAGAGACCCTGCCTCCAGAAATGAGAGAGTCGGGGGAGGCTGGTGTCTGTGGGCTTTCCCAACCCTTCCAGGTGACAAAGTCCTACCTGCAGCTTAGCCTTTCCTCAGCCCACAAGCTCAGAGAGAATAAAGTGAGTGTGAGGCTGCCCTCCACACACACAAGCCTGGGGGCCCTCCCCAGGAAGAAGTCCCCTGCCGCCTTGGTACAGGGTCCAATGGGAGAGTCCTGGTAAGGTTTCCGAGTGGGCACTGAGTTGGAACAGGACTGAGCATCAGTGTGCATCTCAGCCTCCTGTTTCCACAGCCTCCAGATCTTTATAAGATACAGGGTTTTTTGTTGTTGTTATTGTTTTGTTTTGTTTTGTTTTTGAGACAGAGACTCGCTCTGTTACCCAGGCTGGAGTGCAATGGCACGATCTCGGTCACTGCAACCTCCACCTCCTGGGTTCAAGTCATTCTCCTGCCTCAGCCTCCCGACTAGCTGGGATTACAGGCGCCCACCACCATGTCCAGCTAATTTTTGTATTTTTAGTAGAGACGGGCTTGCACCATGTTTGGTCAGGCTGCTCTCAAACTCCTGACCTCATGATCCGCCTGCCTCGGCCTCCCAAAGTTCTGGGGTTACAGGCGTGAGCCACCGCACTCGGCTGGAAGATAGACAGTTTTAGTGGCTGTCACATTGACCTTTTCAAAACTCTTGATTTCTTTTGTTCAAGTGAAGATAAAACCTTTGTTTTGCCCTGGTGCAGATGCCCACAGTCTCTGCCTGGAGCTAAGCAAGACCAGGGTCAGTAACTGTGCACTGTCTGTTGTTCCTCCATGTCTGCTTTTCCTCACCTGGTGCCTGTGTGGCTCTCCTGGCTCAGGGTGTGTGATTCATCTAACTCTCTCACTCAACATGGGCATGGAAGTTCCTTATCTATTGTCCCCAGGGACAAGAAGCCTTGCTATTCTGTTGTGTACATTGTTTAAATCACACAAGTGATATACTTTCATATTAAACATCCAAACAGTAAGGAGGCCTGAAGAATAAAACTTGAAATCCCCTTTTCACCAAATTTCACTCCCTTCTCCAGAGGTAACTCTCTTAACAGTTTGTTGGCTATCCCCCCAAGAATGATTTCTAAATATTTACATGTGTACCCGTATCCAAATTGCTTTTTACAAAACATAAACAGGGCAACTTCATTGTTCTGATTTAATATAGGAGTATTTCCATATTTTTACTTCATTCCCTTTAATTCTTTCAGAGTATTCTATAGTTTGGATGTAGTACAATTTATTTGACCCATTTTCTTTTTATAGATATTTAAGTTTCTTTTTTTTTCTATTACACACAATGCTGAAATGAACCTCCTTGATCCTGTAACATTACGTAGATCTGCAAGTGTTTCTAGGATATGAATTCCTAGAATTGGAATGGCTCAGTCAAATGGCTTGCAAAGCCTTTGATAGATACCAACAAATATATTTTTTTTTCTTTTTTTTTTTTTGAGATGGAGTTTCTCTGTTGTTGCCCAGACTGGAGTACAATGGCATGATCTCAGCTCACTCACTGCAACCTCCGCCTCCCAGGTTCAAGCGATTCTCCTGCCTCAGTCTTCCAAGTAGCTGGGATTACAGGCATGTGCCACCACGCCCGGCTAATTTTTGTATTTTCAGTAGAGATGAGGTTTCTCCGTGTTGGTCAGGCTGATCTCCATCTCCTGAGCTCAGGTGATCTGCCCACCTCAGCCTCCCAAAGTGCTGGGATTACAGGCGTGAGCCACCGCTCCCGGCCAACAAATATTTTATAAGTCATCTGTATTGCAAATATTTTTTCTTTCTGTTACTGAATTTGTTGTTTCTTGTATCAAATATTTGTCTTGTCAAATCTGCCAGTCTCATTATGGCCTTCGTTTTCGTTTTTGTTTTTTTTTGTTGTTTTTTTTTGTTTTAGAGATGGAGTCTCTGTCACTCAGGATGGACTGCAGTGGTATGATCTCTGCTCACCTCTGGGGTTCAAGTGATTCTCCTGCCTCAGCCTCCTGAGTAGCTGGGACTACAGGTGCCCACCACCATGCCTAGCTAAGTTTTGTATTTTTAGTACAGATGGGGTTTCACCATGTTGGCCAGGCTGGTCTCAAACTCCTGAACTCAGGTGATCCACCCGCCTCAGCCTCCCAAAATTCTGGGATTACAGGTATGAGCCACTGCGCCAGGCCTATGGCCTGGAAGTTTTGCCTTGCTTAGAAAATTATCCCTACCCCAGAATTATAAAGAAGTCATCCTTTCCCCCAGCAATTTCCAGTGCTCCCCATGTATTCACAGCTGGTTGGTGAGCTGCTTGTCTGTCTCTTGGCCAGTAAGTACTAAAACTTTCCAGCTCTTGTAGGTTTCTAATATGTTTTTGTATATGGTAAGGCAAGTGTCCTATTGTTCTCTTTTTCAAAAGATTCTCAGTCATTCTTACTCTCACACTTTTTCTCTTCCAGAACTCTTGAATCAGCTTATCATGTTATAAAATTGGTCTGGCTGTGTCTGCAGCCATTTCTCCTTCACATATGACAATAGATGTCAATCCTATCTGTCACAACCGCCTGGTGAGGTCAAATTGCTCCAACCAGCTGTGTTATTGGAAGCTGCTTTTAAATCTGCTCAGCAAGAAAGGCCTCAGAGAGAGACTATGCTTTGTTCAGTTTGCCCCACGACATGAGTATGTGACTGATCCCTTCAGATGCTTGGTCAGCATCTATGTCATGAATGGATGTCTACAAGAGCAGAGAGCTCTTGGTATGAACCCATAAGACTTCCACTCTTGGTATGAACCCATAAGACTTCCACTCTTCCTTGAGCAACTGGCTTTACATCTAGACAACTGGATGTCTCATGAATAATACACAACAGTTGTACAGGTCCTGCCTTACCTCACAGGGTGATTTTGACACCAAATGATGAAATGGGCATGATGGGCTGGCAAAGTTTTAAAGAAATGCACTGCAGTGATGCCGCATGTCTATGAAGTGAAAAGGAGTGTGTGAAAATAAAGGTAAAAGCCAGTAAATAAATGAAAATGTTCTACCCCAGCCATCTGCCTTGCACCACTCCTCTAGAAGGCCCTGGAGGAGGCAAGAGACATACTGTTCTAAAACCTCCAGAAGTCGTGGGAAGCAGCCTGTGACCCCAGGAGAACACCTCCTCAGTTGATGGATGAACCTGTGTTTAGAACATCAGACAAAGTCTCCAGTGTACAGAGCCTAGAGCCCAGAATAGCCTTTTCCTCCGGCTTGTCTTGTTGCCTTCAGGCTACTGGAAATCTCACCAGAAAAACAACATTCCTAGACTGAAGGCTTGCAATGTGCCCTATGCCATTCTAAGCACTTTTTATGTGTTAACTCATTTAATCTTCCCCAAAACCCTGTGAGGTGGGTGCTACTAACATCCACATTTTATGGCTGAGGACATTGAGGCACAGAGAGGTGAGGGGACTCACCCATGGTCACACAGCCCTTAAGAGGTAGACTCCGGATACAGCCCAGCCAGTTTGACTGCAGTGTTTGTGCTCCTGACCGTGGAATCACACGGTTTTCTTAAGCAAGACCCCATTTTCGCTGTGCTCTTTCTGTTTGTTGAGTGCGTATGTATGATAGATGTCCATATGTGTTAGATACGTATACCCAAAGTAATGTGTCTGGAGAGATATTCAGCTGATGTTAATAGTGATTATTTCTAGATGCTGGAATGCTGAGAAATGCTAGCTTCTTTATAATTTTCTGGTGTTACTTCAAAATTCAATAATATACTCATTTTTAGAAAAAAAAAAGGAATGTATTAGAAAAGGAAAATGCTTGGAAGTACTATAAATTACTTTAGAAATTAAAGATTTATTAGTTTAGGCCGGACACAGTGGCTCATGCCTGTAATCCCAGCACTTTGGGAGGCCGAGGCGGGCAGATCACGAGGCCAAGAGATTGAGACCATCCTGGCCAACATAGTGAAACCCCGTCTCTACTAAAATACAAAAATTAGCTGGGCGTGGTGGTGGGTGCCTGTAGTCCCAGCTACTCAGGAGGCTGGGGCAGGAATTGCTTGAACCTGGTAGGCGGAGGTTGCAGTGAGCCGAGATCATGCCACTGCACTCCAGCCTAGCACCTGGTGAAAGAGCAAGACTCTGTCTCAAAAACAAAAAAAAAGATTGATTAATTTATATTTTTATACATTCTTCTTCACTTTTGTATTCCATATCTACTTTATTCTTAATCTATTTTTTGTTTAATGTATTTTTATATTCTTGTAACCTACTAAAAATGTTTTGTAGGGTAAAATGGGATATATTTAATTGCTATATAAGATTTACTTTATTTATACCTGTGTTTTATTTGTCAAATAATCACTTATCTTTACCTATTTGACTCCTATTTTCTAAATAATATGTTGCCATCATTTCGGGAATTATATTTTAAATGTTTAATTTTTATGCAACTTTCTAAGTATAAATATTATTGTCTGGTTGACTCTTAAGTGAGATATTTCCTATAATTTTTTGAAAGATGTAGATGAGGCTATTTGACCTTTATTCCTTTTTCTTTTAACATAAAAACCCAGCAAAGTAATACATGCATATGGTTTAAAAATCAAATTGAATTGGAAGGTTTCCACCCCAAGTGTTCTTACCTTCAGTCACGCTCTCTAGAGGGAACCACTTAAACCATGTTCTCTTTAATTCTACTGAAGAACCAAACATTTGCCTAAATAATATGATGCTCTTATTTTCTGATTTATCAACCTTCAGCAATAATTAGAGTCTCCTATTTTGTAACTATTTTGTACATATCCTTTCCCCATTTTGCTATTCAAATTACTGCCCTTTGCTCATTCACTGTTATAAGAGTTCCTGGTTTATGCTGGATAGTTAGCCCTTATAGGTTTTATGCAATTGAACTGTCAGATACTGGTCATTTATTTGTTACCTGTCTCATTGAACAGAAGGCCAAACTTTGTCAATTTTATGAGCATAGAGTTGTTTATAGTATTTACTTGTTATTTTAATGGATGCAGAATATATTGACATACTTTGCTTTGCTTTTGGGAAAGGAATTGGTAATTATGTCTTCTCTTTGTCTCTTGAGCTAGAACTTAGCTTATCGATTGATATATTTTCTCTTTTCTAATGTAAGCATTTAAGTGCTATGAATTTCCCCTCTCAACATTACTTTAGCTGAAACCCACAAATTTTGATAGGCTGTGTTTTTAATTTCATTTATATCCATTTTGTTTTTATTTTTCAATATCCTTTGAGGCTTCTTCTTTGACCCATAGATTGCTTAGAAGTATATTATTTAATTTTGAAGTGTTTGGAGATTTTTTTTCTGTTGTCTCTAAGTTACTGATTTCCAATTGAATTCAGTTATGGTTAGAAAATATTCTCTACATGATTTCAGTCTTTTTAAATTGGTTAAGGTTTATTTATGACCGGAAATACAGTCTTTATGATGAATGTTCCATGAGCACTTGAATAGAATATGCATTCTGCTATTGTTTAATGGAGTAGTCTGTAAATGTCAGTTGGTTATTGGCGCTGTTTAGTCTTCCATATGCTTGCTAATTTTATCTCTAGTAGTGCTATCGATTGCTTCAAATTGCGTTTTGAATTCGCCAACTATAATTTTGAATTTATTTCTCTTTCATCTCTATTGGATTTTACTCCATGTATTTTGAAACCCTATTGTGTGCTACATACACAATTAGGATTGCTGTATCTTGGAGGATTAATTCTTAATTATTATGTAATGCCCTTTTTTGTTTCTAATAATGTTATTTGCTCTGAAGTTTATTATGTGACATTAATATAGTCACTCCTGCTTTTTTTCATTTTTGTTTGCATAGTATGTCTTCTTCCATTTTTTGCTTCCTACCTATGTTGTTATTTTTTACATCTTTGGTAGACACATATAATTAAGTCCTGTGGTATCCAATGTGACAATCTTTAAATTGGTATATTTATACCACTTACCTGTTTAAAACAATCATTCATATGCTAAGGCTTACATCTGCCATTTCATTGTTTTCTGTTTGTCTCCTTTGTTTCTTATTCCTCTGGTATTTTCCCCTTGCATGAACATTCTTTGGAATTAGATTCTTCTTTATTTATAATATTTCTTAGTGCACTACTTTGTACAATTTTGTTAGTGATTGCTCTAGGTATTACCACATATATATGTAATTTACTATAGCCTATCCCTGTCAGTGTTTTACTCCTTTGAGTGAAGTTAAGAAACCTTGCTTCCATTTATATCTCTATAACTTTCCAGCATTTTAAATATAATTGTATGAAGTATTTACATACATGAAGTACCATACTGAACAGTGTTATAATTGTGGCTTCAAACACAAAGTATGTTAAGGGAACTCCACAAGTGAAGAGTAGTCTAATATGCTTACCTTTCCATTTACCTATTCCATTATTCTTTCTTTTCCCAAGGTCCAGTCATTCATCTATTGTCCTTGTCTGTCTTAGTCCTCTAGTGCAACCATACCAAAACACCATAGGCCGAATGTCTTAAACAACAGAAGTTCATTTCTCACAGTGCTAGAAGCTGGAAGTCCAAGATGTTGGCAGGTTTGCCTTCTTGGCTTGAAGAGGACCATCTTCTTGCTGTGTCCTTTGTGGCCATTTCTCTGTATACACACAGCTGACGTGCCTGCCTCTTTTTATAGGGACACCAGTCCTAGTGGATTAGGGACCCACACTTATGACCTCATTTAACCTTAATTACCTCTTTAAGGGCCTTGTTTACAAATACAGTCACATTGGAAGTTAGGACTTCAGTATATAAGAGTGAGGGTGGAGAGGCCACAATTTAGTACCTAACATTTTCTTTATGTTTGGGGACCATCGTTTAGCCAAAGGGTAAGTCTACTAGCAACAAATTCTTAGTTTTTTCCGTCTAAAAATATCTTATTTCCTCTTCATTTTTGAAAGACAGCTTGTTAGATATAATATTCATTGTTGATAGTTGGGGTTTTCGTTTGGTTGGTTTTTGCTTTTTCATTTTCTTTTTTTTAATCACTTTAAAAATATGTCACTAACTTGTGGTCTTGATGGATTCAGATGAGAAACCTACTGTCATTCAGGTTAGTCTTTCACTATAGGTAATGCATCATTTATTTTTAGCTGTTTTAAAATTTTTTTGTTCTCAATTTTTCAGAAGTTTATGATGTGTCTCTGTGTGGCTCTCTTTGAGTTTATCTTGTTCCATTTGGCTGAGCTTCTTGATTCTGTAGTTCTATGTCTTTTCCCAAATTTGGGAAGTTGTCACCCATTAGTGTTTTGAGTACTTGTTAGCCCCCGTCCCACCGTATTCTCTTTTCCTTCTGGAACTCTGATGATATGAATGTTAGATACTTTAGATAATTGGATATCTGTCTCACAGATCCCTGTGGCTCTGTTCACCTTTTTCAGCTTATTTTTTTGTCAGTTTTCCAGACTGAATAGAGTCTGTTAATCTATTTTCAAGTTTCCCTGTCACCTCTACTCTAGTATGGAGTCTATCCAATTAATTTTGTACTTCAATTGTATTTTTCAGTTCTAAAATTTCCATATGGTTCTTTTTTTTATAACTTCTATTTCTTTGCTGAGATTTTTAATTTTTTTAAGAAAATTATAATTACTTGTTGAAGCATGCTTATTGCAAAAGTTTTAAAATCATTGTAAATAATTTCAATGTATTTATTTTAGTATTAGCATCAGTTTTTTTTATTATTATTAAAAGTGTGATTTTCCCGATTTTGGGTATGATGAGTGAATTTTTCTTGTATCCTGAGCACTTTGATTGTTCTGTTAGGAGGCTGCTGACACGACTTAAATCTTCTGTTTTAGCAGACAGTTACCCTTTTCCAATTTAGTCTAGCTTCTGGCCTGCTTTTGTGAGCTGTAGTTCCAATGACAGCTGCTATGGTTTGAATTTGTTCCCCCAAAAAGTGTGTGTTGAAAACTTAATCCCCAATGCAACAGTGCTGGGAGGTGGAGCCTAGTGGGAGGCATTCGGGTCATGAGGGCTCTGCCCTCATGAATGGATTAATGTCAATTATAAAAGGACTTGAGGCCGCAAGTTTAATTTCTTGCTTTCTCACACACTCTCTCTTGCTCTTTCACCTTCTGAAATGCGATGACACACAGGAAAGCCCTCACCAGATGTGGCCCCTCAATCTTGGACTTCTGAGCCTCCACAACTGTAAGCCAAGTAAATTTCTTTCCTTTATAAGTTACTCAGTCTCAAGTATTCTGTTATATCAGCTGAAAATGGACTAAACAACACTTTAGATTTCAGAGCCCTTGCAGTTCTATTCTGGTTTGCCTCATTCTTCTGACATTGTTGGAGTTATCACTTAATCCCTGCTGGTGCTGCCTTTAAGGAGTGGAAGTTGCTTTCCTGGGCCACCTGATGTTGATAGGCCATCCTCTGCCATGGGAATTAGAAAAGGCTGAAGCCACCGGGCTTATATCTTCGTGTGCCCTTCGTGATACAGAGCAGGGAGATGCTGGGCTTTGCTGATGCTGCCCTGTGGATGGATTAGCCCACTCACCAATTACCCACATGTGGAGTAAGGATTGGGTCAACCCAGCAGGGTTTTGGAGGAAAACCAGGCCAGCTGTTTGTGCCAGTTGTGAAACAGGAGTTCAAGCTCCCCATTTGGTCCCTGTTGTGCTTCCCTTTACCCAGTTGTTTAGCCAGACTTTTGTTCATCTGTCTGATTGTCTATGCCTATTGGAGGTTTCAGGCCTCTCTGGCATCCAGTTTGGGGTCATATGGGAGATAAAAAGAAAACCAGGGAACTCACCATGTTGTCATTTCTGAAGTTTTAAGGCCTCTAACCTATCTACCTTCTTCTTTCAAGCACTCAGAATTATTGAGCATTGTCTGTTGAATGATCTCCAGGGCATTTTGTTGTTTTTGGAGAGGTTAGAGGGGAAGAGGAGAAAAAAATAAATCTATACTTTTTTTTCCCTTTTTTTTTCAGATGGAGTCTCACTCTGTTGCCCAGGCTGGAGTGCAGTGGTGCAATCTTGGCTCACTACCTCTGCCTCCCGGGTTTGAGCAATTCTCATTGCCTCGGTCTCCCAAGTAGCTGGGATTACAGGGGTGCGCCACCATGCCCTGCCATTTTTGTATTTTTAGTAAAGACAGGGTTTCATAATGTTGGCTAGGCTGATCTGGAATTCCTGACCACAAATGATCCGCCCATCTCAGCCTCCCAAAGTGCTGGGATTACAGGAGTAAGCCACCACACCCAGCCATCTATACTTTCTTGTTTTTAAACTCATTTAAGATTTTACAAATAAAAATGGGAATGAACCATTAAGTTCCATAGTGGCAGGAGTCATTGCTGGACTGTGGTACAGAGTGGACATTCTATAATGATTTGTTGAATGAATGAATGAACAAAGCTTTCACACTTCAATTCCTGTATCCTTAAGCCATTGGTAAGACAAAAACTCGTATCCCGGAATTCTTGGGCAAATATCTATCAGGGCTTTAAGGCTGCATCTTTCTGAGAAAATATCATGTTGATTGCTAATCTGAAGAGTTTACTATTTTCCAAAAGCTGATGATACTACTATCTACTTATACCTGTCCATCCATCCATCCATCCATCCATTCATCTGTCATTGATCCATCCATCCATCCACTCATCTATCCATCTTTTCATTCATCTATCCATTATCCATGGATAATGTCTGTCCATTCATCTGTTCATCCGTCTGTCTGATGTCTCTATTTATTTATCTGATCACCCTGAGGTCTCCTTTTCTCTTCTCCAAAAAGAGTATTTGCTATTCAGTATCCAGTTATACTGAGCATAATAAGATAGGACTGGAAACAACCTTCTTAGCTGGAATCTTTCTCCAGAAAAGATGCAAGCATTTAACTTATCGAAATGACAGAATTTTTTAGATTTTACTCTTAATAGTGCTGGATCAACATGACAGGATGTCAGAATTTTTTAAAGACTTAAATGTCTTGATTTCTACTAAATTTCCTTCATCTCACACTCCCTTTTCCCTGTAAATATTGTGATGATTCTCAGATTTGGCTTTTTAAATGAAAGCATTGTAATTGTGCAGTAAATAACTCTGCAGTAAGAGACCAACTACATGGGGATGCGTTTCACAAAGGATCACACCCACTAGGTTCTGTTTCTTACATCTACATTTTACTCCCCAACAGACACCCAACTTATTGTATTCAAGAGATGGAATGCATAAGGAATTCATTAAGAAATCAGGCTTTGGTGGGACAGCTTTGATTTGACACTTTTGAAATACAATCCAGGTCATGGCAGTGAGTGGTGCAGACCTCTTTTTGGCAGCAGCATCTGGACTTGATTATTTTAAATCAGGTTGTGGGGTGCTGGTATTCACTCCTTTATGAAACTGCTACTGCAGCAGACCTTATTTCCTGAGACGATTTGGGAAATTAACATGGGTTCTAAATATGTATAAATAAATTATATATTCTTGATTTTGTTGTTTTGTACCTCATTTTATAAATCTTTAGAATTTCAAGGTAACAACCTTTTATGGTTTATCTATAATGGTGGCCTTAATGCCACAGATAAATCAAATCTGTGTCATTTTATTAGTATTTGATTTCTTCCCTCAGAAGCATAAGTGACACTGAATAGATTTTATGAATATTTGTTAAATGAATGGAAAATTACTCCAAAATAACCTATCATTAAAAACATGTGAGTGGGCCAGTTGCTGTGACTCACGCCTATAATCCCAGCACTTTGGGAGGCTGAGATGGGTGGATCATTTGAAATTAGGAGTTCAAAACCAGCCTGGCCAACATGGTGAAACCTGGTCTCTACTAAAAATACAAAAATTAGCTGGGCATGGTGGGCACCTGTAATACCAGCTACTCAGGAAGCTGAGGTGGGAGAATTGCTTGAGCCCGGGAGGTGGAGGTTGCAGTGAGCAGAGATCACGCCATTGCACTCCAGCCTGGGCGACAAGCTAGACTCCATCTCTAAAAAAAGAAAAAAGAAAAAAAAATGTGAGTGTGCTTTGGGAGGTGAATTAAATTAGGTGAATTTTTGGCTACCTGCACACTTCACTCCGTTTTATTTCCAGTGGTCAAGAGTTCAAAACAAAACTATCTTTTTCATTCCATTCCTAAATGAAGTTAAATAAGACAGGGTGAAATTGGGTTCAACCTCAGTTTTCAGCAGCTTATATGTACTATTTTCTGATTTCAGGGATGTTTATTTTTCAGGATCAGAGTCTGGTTAAAAAAAAGAAGAAAAAAAAAACCACTTTCACATCTGAAGAATTTACCAGCTGTCTCTATTCCTTCTTTTATATTGTTTCTGAAATACTGCCACACAGTCACTCATCAATTTCATGGAAACAAAATTCCAAGTTTCAAAGTTGAATGGGATATTTCCATGAGCTTTCATATTTGTAAAGGACTTTGTAAAAAAAATATTTTGAGAGGAGATTCTGCATAAGAAGAAATCTGTGCCAGCTCTGTAGATCTAGAATGCAGATTCTTTCTCATTTATACACATCAGAGGGACTTAACTGGATCCTCCCCATTCTTCTCCCCAAGATTTATTGTAAAATTACTCAAAGATGTAGAATATCTGTATCTGCTGTATTATATCTCAAAGCTCTCTAATAAATTGCATCTCATTTTAAACCCCACAAAATCCACTTATAGGTGAGAACACAGAGACAGAAAAACTGATTAACTTGCCTGTGATCTTACAACCAAGACATAGCCCAGACCCGCTCTTAACTCCTGTTCATTCCATTTACCATACAGTACTTTTCTCTTTACCACACAGCTATCCGAAATGCACTAAAAATAGCCCTGGAAGAGAAAATCTTGGACAAACAATAATTTCCAAAAGGCTCTTGGATCTCTACTGACTTCTAACCATCCTTTGTTCCTCTAAGCTGCAAGATTCTGTGTCCCACCCACTACCTTCTACTTTCAAATGTAAGGTTATTCCCCCTTCAAATTACGGTGTCTGCTTTTTTCTCTTTGTGTCAAAAATGACTCTTAAGAAAGTGAGAGAAACTAATTTATTTGTTACAGAATAGGTGTGTATTACAGTCTTGAGTACTTTTGTTGATGAATATTCTTTTGTTTTTTTTTTTTTTTTTTTTTTTTTGAGACGGAGTCTCACTCTGTCACCAGGCGCCAGGCTGGAGTGCAATGGCGCGATCTCGGCTCACCGCCACCTCCGCCTCCCGGGTTCAAGCAATTCTCCTGCCTCAGCCTCCCGAGTAGCTGGGACTACAGGCGCGCACTACCACGCCCAGCTAATTTTTGTATTTTTAGTAGAGACAGGGTTTCACCATGTTGACCAGGATGGTCTCGATCTCTTGACCTCGTGATCCACCCGCCTCAGCTTCCCAAAGTGCTGGGATTATAGGCGTGAGCCACCGCGCCCGGCCTCTTTTGTTGTTTTTGAATTGCTTTTTATCTGATTTCTTTCCAGCCAGAGCAGACTCTTCAATGTTAAGAACATAGGGTTTTCGGGCTGGGCATGGTGGCTCAGGTCTATAATCCCAGCACTGAAGTCAGGACTTTGAGACCAGCCTGGCCAACATGGCAAAACCCCGTCTCTACTAAAAACACTAAAAATTAGCAGGGTGTGGTGGTGGGCACATGTAATTCCAGCTACTAGGGAGGCTGAGGCAGGTGAATCATTTGAACCCAGGAGGCAGAGGTTGCAATGAGCCGAAATCGTGCCATTGCACCCCACCCTGGGCAACAGAGTGAGACTCCTTCCCCCCTGCAAAGAAAAAAAAAGAGCATAGGGCTTTCCGCCAGGCACAGTGGCTCACACTTATAATCCTAACACTTTGAGAGGCCAAGGTGGGTGGATCAATTGAGGCCAGGAGTTCAAGACCAGCAGGCCAACATGGTGAAACCCCCTCTCTACTAAAATAAATTTAAAAAAAAAGCTGGGCGTGGTGGTAGTGCCTGTGATCCTAGCCACTTGGGAGGCTGAGGCGCAAGAATCACTTGAACCCGGGAGGCAGAGGCTGTAGTGGGCCAAGATTACACCACTGCACTCCAGCCTGGGCAACTGAGCGAGATTCTGTCAAAAAAAAAAAAAAAAGCAACATAGAGCTTTGGAGTCACTGGAAGATGGGAGTTGGAATTTCGGTAACGGTCTCTCAGTTTCTTAGCCATGTGACCTCAGGCAGCTTGTTGAGCCTTTTCCTTGTCTATGAAGTAAGCTTCATGGCCCTGAGCTGGCCATGCAGCAAGAGCGGGGGTGACGTGAGGGTAGTCATCGACGCTATGGCAGGAGCGCGGATGATTCGAGCCCAGAGCCCGGCAGAGAGGGCGCCCTGTAGCACACTGAGGTATGAGAGTTGAATCTCTCCTATGATGTGTGTTGATTCCAGCTCCTGCAGGGACTTCACGGAGAAATAAATAACTGAGGCTTCCGCTGTAGGCAACCTGGCTCAAGCCTGTTGGGACCTTCACGTCAGCTTCTTGGAGAGAAGGAAGCTGGCTGGAGACCCACGGCTCCTGCCCTGGTTGAGGGAGGGCCGCACCCTCGGCCAGGGTCCCACAGCCAAGGGAGAACTGCCTCCCCAGGGTGCTGCGCCCAGGAACGGGTAGGGGCCCAGTTCGCTGCTGGGCTGTGTGGCCTCTGCCTGTTCTTTACACAATGGCAGATCTACCCGGGTGGATCCTGTAGACAGCAGGCTCGTCTCCATCAGGCACCCATGCAGGCGCCCACGAAGGCTGTCAAGGGGTCCCTACAAGGGAGGCGGGCCCGGGGCAACCTGACAGCTGAGGGTGGCCTGCTGCCACTTGGGGCAACAGGGTCTGCCCGGGAGCAGGCTATGTACGGCGTCTGTGTCCAGCACACTTGCCTTCTCACTGCCCTGCGCCACCCCTCTGAGAACCATTCCTGGAGAAAAGACCAGCAGATGTGATCGGTGGAGCGGAGACTTGGCTTCCTGCCAAGCACGCTCTGGTGGGAGCCACCAAGCCTCAAGCTTCTCTCACACACACGCAGCACAGCCAGCACCCTAACGCCTTAGTCGTAAATAAGAACAAATAGACAAGGTTCACCAGCGCGGGAGGGGCAGACACAGCAGAACAAACAGAGCAGAGACAATTCAGGTAGCAGTATTCATACATCCTCCTGCGGTTAGATACCATCAGAACTGGAAGAGAAAATCTGCACTCATGAATAGGGGATAATCAGGGACAGAGCTCTTGGAAACAGCCTGTTATTTATTATTTTTCGTATTTTTTTGAGACTGAGTCTAGTTCTGTTGCCCAGGCTGGAGTGCAATGGTGCCATCTTGGCTCACTACAACCTCCACCTCCCAGGTTCTAGCAATTCTCCTGCCTCAGCTTCGAGAGTAGCTGGGATTACAGGCATGTACCACCACACCCAGCTAATTTTTGTATTTTTAGTAAAGATGGGGTTTCCCATGTTTCCCAGGCTGGTACTGAACTCCTGACCTCAGGTATTCTGCCCGCCTCAGCCTCCCAAAGTGCTGGGATTACAGGAGTGAACAGCTGCACCCAGCTGCTTTTTTTAAACAAAGTTCAGTAGGTAGGTGGGAGACAAAATTAAGGCTCAGGGTAAGAGGGATAGAGAGATGGAAACTAGAAGAGAAAATATAAGAAAAGTAGAGACTAAGCAGTACAATATCTAATGAATTGGAGGTATAGAAAGGAAGAATAGAAAAATGTTTAACTAAACTATCAAAAAGTTTAACTAAAATACTAGTTAGACATTGGCCCTTCTAGAATGACTAATGAATAAATGGATAAATAACCTAGGTTTCACACCCCTCAAAAATTAATACATGGAAATTTCCCAGAACCAGGCCATGAATTTAGATATCGAAAAAGCCTATTGAATACCTCAGAAAATGTTTAAAAGATGTATGTCACAGCATATCATTATGAAATTTCTGAATTGTGGTTTAAAGCTAATTTGTTACCGTCATCTTATTATATTTATAAATACATATTCATAAAAGACTATAGCTTGACCTACATTTCTAATTTGAAGAGAATTGGCGCTATTTTAAAGGTGCTAGGTTAATTAGATCTAAGTGAATGAATCATAGTGAATAAGCAAAGTTGATGGGCAAAATCAGCTTTTGGTTGGGCGTGGTGGCTCACACCTGTAATCCCAGCACTTTGGGAGGCCAACGTGAGCAGATCACATGAAGTCAGGAGTTTGAGACCAGTCTGGCCAACATGGCAAAACCCCATCTCTACTAAAAATACAAAAATTAGCTGGACGTGGTGGTGCACACCTGTAACCCCAGCTACTCAGGAGGCCGAGACATAGGAATCGCTTGAACCCGGGAGGCGGAGGTTGCAGTGAGCCAAACTGAGCCAATGCACTCCGGCCTGGGTGACAAAGTGAGATTCTGTCTGAAAAAAAAAAAATCAACTTTTTATAAGAACAAACCCATACTTGTCTATGTCAAAGAGTCTAAAAATTTGGACTATTTTATGACAAACATACGTAAGTCTCAAGGTTACAAGAAAACAGTTCTTGAAACTATTAACACAAGACTAGCTCTTACACTTCTTAACAAAAAGATGTAGCCTTAGAAGCTGACTTTATAGGGCACAGAATAAATGTAGATAACACAAGACTAGCCCTTACACTCACTTAACAAAAAGACGTAACCAGAAGCTTACCTTATAAGGCACAGAATAAGTGTAGATTTAACAGATTTATTACTAAACTGTTTCTTATCTAAACAATATCTAATGTCTAGTTCAAGGTTGTTCTTTTAAAAGTATCTATTTTAACAGATTCCCATTCTTTCAAGGTTTTTCATTAAATGCCTCCACTTTGGCTAGATTTTCCAGCCAAGTCTGTCTGCAAGGAAATGAGGCTTAATTCCACCCAAAACACCAGAGAGAACTGATAATCCTAAACTTCCAGAGAGGCAACAAACTTCCTCTGCTGCAACAGACACTGCAGAGAGTCTGCCAAACAGCCATCTCCCCTTTCCTGCCTGTAACAGAAGCCAGGTTTGGAGGCCTGTAGCATGGCCCTCCCGAGGGAAGAATCATGATTGCGCCAGGCACAGGGGCCCCTTGGCCGGCTATCGAATTGTGTGCTACAGCACAGTTCTGACCAAGGAGATTCAGGGAGACATCTGCTGGGAATGGTATAATTTTATTGCTCCTCTCCTTGTGACTCAGGCTGTGATGTCTGGAGCTGGCACAGTCATCTTATCTCCTTGAGGCGTGACATCATCAACATGCTGAGGATGGAGGAACAGAGAGAGCTGAAAGAAGCCTGGGCCCTGGTGAGCATAGTGAGATGCCAGTTCAGCCTTGGGAGAGCTTACTTCCAGTTCTCCTACAAAAGAAGTAATCAAGGTACCTCTACTATTCTTAGACAGATGTTATGTTCTGAAGGGAGTCACTCCAAACAGTGCCACTTTGGCATAAGAATTATTTTGAGCTGAAGGCAATTGAAAAGCAGCAGACTTAAGAAAAGCTCTCTACCTTTCTGTATCTGCTGACAAAACAAGGCATACATTTCCTGCTGTGAAGGCATCCCCTGCTCTCATATTAGGAATGGAAGGATAACCTTTGTTACTGGAGTGGGGAAAGCACAGAGATGAGTGCACAAACAGACCTTATTAAATAACCCTTCACATCTACTGGTGTCCCCCATAAATTTACCTTGCCACAATTTACTGCTCCTAGAAGCACAAGTCTTTTTCCTTTGTCCGGTCTCCACAATTTCTCACTCTTTGTTAAAATGACATATAGGGCCCCTGGGTCTAGCTGGACATGGTGGTGCGCACCTGTAATCCCAGCTACTTGGGAGGCCGTGACACAAGAATGACTTGAACCTGGGAGGTGGAGGTTGCAGTGAGCCAAGACTGCGCCACTGCACTCCAGTCTGGGTGACAGAGTGAGATTCTGTCTAAAAATAATAATAATATAAATAAATAAAAAATAAAAAGTCAGCTTTTGATAAGAACCCATACTTGTCTATATCCAATAGTCTAAAAATCTGGACTATATTGTGACAAACATATGCAAGTCTCAAGGTTACAAGAAAACAGTTCTTGAAACTTGCGTATACCCAGTAAGACTGAGCATTTTATCACAGATCTATTGACCTAGTCGATTTCTTCCAGAAACTGTCCATTCATTTGATTTGAATTTGTTGTCCCTTTTCTTAATATGTAAAGTTTCTTTTGTATTCTGATACTGATCCGTTGTTTTCTATGCTGCAAATAACTTCTCCCAGTTATTTGGCACCACTGCACTCCAGCCTGAGTGACAGAGCGAGACTCTATCTCAAATTAAAAAAAAAAAAAAAAAGCAGTATAACTAGTGACAGAGTTCATCCAGGAGGTAGGAGAGAAATTGTTCAAGAACAAATGTTTGAGGCTGGGTGTGGTGGCTCATGCCTGTAATCCCAGCACTTTGGGAGGCCGAGGCGGGCAGCATCACTTGAGCTCAGGAGTTCGCGACCAGCCTGGCCAACATACCAAGACCCCATCTCTACAAAAGACACAAAAAATTTGTCAGGCATGGTGGTGCATGCCCACAGCCTCAGCTACTCGAGAGGCTGAGGTAAGACAGTTGCTCGAATTCAGGAGGAGGAGGTTGCAGTAAACCAAGATTGCACCACTGCACTGCACTCTGGGTGACAGAGTGAGACCCTGTCCCTGTCTCAAAATAATAATAATAATAATAATGATGATTAACATTTAATGAGCCCTCCAATTTGTCAGGTACTTATTTAATTCAAAAATCAGTAGTATTTTATTCCTATTGTCATTGCTATCACTCATATGTAGTATAGCTATAAATAGGACAATTCATAAAAATGCCTGCAGAAATTCCTGAATAAATATAAAACTTTTTATGAACAATAATCATTAAATCCAGATAAAGTTTTATTGCAGGCAAGTCCCACCGATGGATGCCAATATTGGTGGAGAAAAGTGTGAGGAGAAACAGGATATTTGCATTGTCTGAAATAATTCCCTAATTGATAATCACTCTGCGCAAGTGGAGGGACCCAGCATGCGCCACTTCCACTGGGTGATGGGGGTTAACATCACCAAAAAGAAGATGTATTGAATGATGAAGCCCTATAAGGATGCACTGCACTGAGGGTACAGCATTATTCATGCTGTATTCTTGCTAAAAATGTATAGCCTTGGCCATGCACAGTGGCTCACGCCTGTAATCCCAGCACATTGGGAGGCCGGGGCAGGCGAATCATGAGGTCAGGAGTTCGAGACCAGCCTGGCCAACATGGTGAAATGCGCGTCTCTACTAAAAATACAAAAAATTAGCTGGGTGTAGTGGTGTGCGCCTGTAATCCCATCTACTCAGGAGGCTGAAGCAGGAGAATCGCTTGAACCCGGGAGGCAGAGGTTGCAGTAAGCCAAGATCGCACCACTGCACTCCAGCCCTGGTGACAGAGTGAGACTCCGTCTCAAAAAAAAAAAAAAAAAAAAAAAAAAAAGTATAGCCTCAATCAGATCGTGAGAGAACATCAGATGGACCCAGACATTCCACAGCAGTAACTGACCAGCAGAAGTGTGTTTGGGTCATGAAGAGACAAGACTGAGAGACGGTCCCAGACTGGAGGAGACTAATAAGCTGCAACAACTAAATGCAAGGGGGCTCCTGGATGGGATCCTGGAAGAGAAAAGGGGTATTAGTGGGGAAGCTGACTAAATTCAAATAAGATCTGTAGTTTATTTGGCATCATGTCACTGCCAGTTTCCTGGGTTTGATCATTTTGCCCTGGCCATGAAAGACATGAACATTGGGAATGCTGGATGAGGATACATAAGAATTGTCCTGGCCAGGTGTGGTGGCTCACACCTGTAATCCTAGCACTTCAGGAGTCCAAGGTGGGCTGATCAGGAGATCGAGACCATCCTGACCAGCATGGTGAAACCCCATCTCTACTAAAAATAAGATAAAAATTAGCTAGGCGTGGTGGCACGTGCCTGTAATCCCAGCTACTTGGGAGGCTGAGGCATGAGAACCGCTTGAACCCAGGAGGCGGAGGTTGTAGTGAGCCAAGATCACACCACTGCACTCTAGTGTGGTGACAGAGTGAGACTCCGTCTCAAAAAAAAAAACAAAAACAACTTGCTATCCTATCTGTCAAGTTTTCTGTAAGTCCAATATTATTTTAAGATAAAAAAATATAAAGGAAAGAAGCAATGGCCACAAGCAGGATGGTTCCTTCCCACTTGAGCCCCAAATCGATCACATGTCCCCCAGACGGTTGCTCTCCAGTTATTGCCACCAATTTGTGATCCAGCTGCTTCTCACAAGGGAAACGGTTGCAGCCCCCAGGAGAACCATGGTAGGGATTGATTGATTTGTAAATTAAGTTCTGGGCAAAATAGGAAAGTGCTGGTTATTAATAATAAAAGAACTGGCTCTTGCTTACCAACAGCTGGCATATGATAAGCAGAAGCTTGAATTCAGGGATCTTCAAAGACACATAGGCAAGCTGACCAAAATGTGCTCAGCACTGAAAATGCATGGCATCACAGGGCTCTCAGGCTTGTGGAGAGGTTGTGGGGGGCATCAGAAAATAAACAACACTCCTCTCTTCTCCGCCTGGGTTCTGAACCAATTCACAATACAGTCAGCTAGAAAGCAACATGGCAGTTTACTAGTGTTAAACCTCACTGGGGAAAAGCGTTTTCCTCAGCTTTCCAGTGAGTTTTTTTCTAATCTTACCCCAGCTTCACCCAATCATAGGCACATGAGAGTAACCACAGCTCCTGAAATGACAGAACACAATGACTATGTCTTAGATAGCCCGTTACTTCCCCAAATTGTGAAAGAGCCAGAAATCCTCCGCTTCTCCTCTCTAGACACCCACCAAAAAATTCCTGTCTTCCCTTCCACAGGCTGGGGTGAAGGGGAAGAGAGTAGAATTCCTTATTCATAGGTGAGGGGTTCAGAACGTGCTGCTCCAAAATATGCACTTTGACATCAGGATTAATTCGAGTTGACAGCAACTGAGAAGATGGAGATACAAGAAAAGCTCTCTGCCCTCTCCCTATTTGCGTAAAAGCAGGACAGAAATTGGCAAAGATATCCGCCTTCTCTCTGCTAGGAAGGACAGAAGCTAATCACCAGAGACAATTCTAGATGCTTATCAGCAGATAACAAACCTTACTAACCCCCCTTATCTTCCACTCTACTCATAGATGATTTCCCTTCCCACAGTCTGCTGTACCTGGAAGCTCAAAGTCCTTTTCCTTTATCTCATCACTTCTCTACAAATGTATTGCTCTTTGATAAGGATACAAGCCCGCGTTTTCACCACCCCTTTGAGTTACTCATTTCTGAGTGCTCTCGTGTGTGTGCAGTGCACGTGCTGATAAACTTGTTTGTTTTTCTCTTGTTAATCTGTCTTCTGTCAGTCTAATTTACAGGGTCTCCGCCAATGAACCCAAGATAGGTGGAGAGAAGAAAGAATTTTCCTCTCCTACATGGGCTAAGCTCAGAATGCTGGGAAAAGAGGGAAAATACATTTCCTATAGTCCATACCTAAAAGTCTAGCAAAAGTACATGAATTAAGGTTTCCAGGGCCTGGGAGCTGAGTGTGGTAGTGAATGGCGTGTTAACATTTTATGGGGACGAAGATTCCATTTTGCACGATTGTAAGAGATCTTGGAGCCAGGCGCAGTGGCTCACGCCTATCCCAGGAGTTCAAGATTAGCCTGGGCAATATGGTGAAACCCGTCTCTATAAAATACAAAAAGCAGGTGGGGGGCATGGTGTTTTGGGGTGGATGGTGGTGATGGTAGCACAATAATATGTTTTATTTTTTCTTATTTTTAAATTTTTTATTTTTAGAGATGAGGTCTTGTTCTGTTGCCCAGGCTAGAGTGCAGTGATATAATCCCAGCTCACCGTAACCTCAGACCCCTGAGCTCAAGAGATCTTCCTGCTTCAGCCTCTCCAAGCTGGGGACTACATGCTTGTGTCACCATGCCAGGCTAATTATTTTTTTGACTTTTTTGCAGAGACAGGGTTTTGCCCAAGCTAGTCTTGAACTCCTAGGCTCAAATGATCCTCCTGTCTTGGCCTCCCAAAGGAGGCTCAGATTGCAGGTGTGAGCCACTGTAATATGCACAACAGCATGACTGTTCTTGATACCACTGAACCGTATGCTTGAAAATGGTTACAATGGAAAATTTTATATAATGTGTAGTTTATCACAATTTAATTTTTGTTTTTTTTGAGATGGAATCTTGCTCTGTTGCCCGGGATGGAGTGCGGTAGCACAATCTTGATCTTGGATCACTGCCACCTCTGTCTCCCAGGTTCAAGTGATTTTCCTGCCTCAGCCTCCTGAGTAGCTGGGATTACAGGCACCTGCCACCACACCTGGATGATTTTTGTATTTTTAGTAGAGCTGGGGTTTTACCATGTTGGCCAGGCTGGTCTCCCAACCTCAGGTGATCCACCCACCTCAGCCTTCCAGAGTACTGGGATTACAGGTGTGAGCCACCAATCCTGGCACAATTTAAGTTTTTAATTAAGAAATGAAAGGAGGCTGGGCGCAGTGGCTCACGCCTGTAATTCCAGCACTTTGGGAGGCTGAGGCAGGCAGATCACAAGGTCAGGAGTTCAAGACCAGCCTGGTCAACATGGTAAAACCCAGCTCTACTAAAAATACAAAAATTAGCTGAGTGTGGTGGCATGTCCCTGTAGTCCCAGCTACTAGGGAGGCTGAGACACAAGAATGGCTTGAACCTGGGAGGCAGAGGTTATAGTGAGCCAAGTGCTCTGTGCACTCCAACCTGCGTGACAGAGCAAGACTCTGTCTCAAAAAAAAAAAGAAGAAGAAAGGAAATCGCACATGAATTGATAGTATGGTTGCCAATCTATTATGGCTATACCGTATCAATACTGTCTGGAAACCAAATCAAATAGCATCAGTAAGTCTAGATTTGTGTCCACTCTGGTGAAGAAGTAGAAAATCGTTTCAGAAACTTTCTTTTAGTTATTCTCTCTTCGAGGACTGCAGCATAGGGATGAGAAGAAAATATTCCTATAAACATTCCTACTTGCTTCAAGAGTAAGTGGGAGGATGGTTTGGGTTTCTTTTTTTTTTTTTAATTGCATTTTAGGTTTTGGGGTACATGTGAAGAACATGCAAGATTGTTGCATAGGTACACACATGGCAGTGTGATTTTCTGCCTTCCTCCCCATCACCTATATCTGGCATTTCTCCCCATGCTATCTCTCCCCAACTCCCCACCCCCCCACTGTCCCTCCCCAGTTTGGGTTTCTTAATCATGAATAAGAGAAGAAGCCCATTCATGGAACTTAGCAAAGAAGAAGTCAGTGGAGATAGAGGATTGCAAGGAAACAATTCATGACATTGTTTTCTTCTGAGTCAAAGGCAACATTGCTAGTCTCAGATAAGGGAATGGGCATTGGCCAAGATCGTGGTGCTTAGAGTGAGAAGGCACCATGTCTCCTCCCCACAGGTGGCTATGTTTTCTGCACAAGATCTCATCTTTATTCCTTGGATATGGAGTGTCTCTAAGACGGCTCCAGATGGAACCTGAACCTGTGACCTCCCCACATAAAGACATGCGTGACACCCATTACACCATCTGGGGCTCATAAAACCACATGCTCTGTCTTTCCTGGCTCTCAAGCTGTTCAAAAGCTGAAGGGCAATATTTGGGACCGCTCCGGTTATTCGTGGACTTTAATTCAAAACACATTTCCACAAAGAGAGGCAGAACAAAGCACAATAGCACTAAAGTTCAATTTACATTCTCAGTCAGTGAAACAAAATGGAAATAGAAAACAGTTGTGGGAGAGTCGTTTATAACCAAACTACGGCTCCAAAAGTGCCTTTCCTATAATGCTGTGGAGTAAAAGACATTTTAGAAACTGCCAGCAAACACTTAAGTGACCAAAAAAGGAAAGGCGAAGGCTTTTTATTTAAAAAAAATTATTTAAGAGCTCATGATGTCGTCCGATCTCTCTCTCCTAATTTGGCAGATACAAGGTTATTTCCATATTTCCTGATTTAAAATACTCTCCTTCAATTGACAGTTGTTTGGAGGCCGCCAGTCACTGGGAAGCCAGTGCTGTCATGGAAATCCCTGCACACGACACCCAGGTTTCCTTCGGTTTGGCAAGACATTCCCAGATGACCGCAGAGCTTGTCTGACATCCCATCTCCATGATTTCCAGGTACAAATTTGCCGTCGTAAGTTATGTCTGGCTTGTTCTGCAAAAATATATACCAAGTGCTAGCAGATGGATACAATTGCAGCCACTATGTCAGCGACATGGTTAAGAAAGTGTGCAGAGCACGTGCCGTGCTTTCGTGATTAGAAACGCTGCAGAGTCACAGTGATAAATAAAGGGGCTCCCTGACTTAAATTTCAAACTTGATCTCACACAGTTAATCAGCAGCAGAACTAGAAGAAGATGTGTGATTCCAGGTCTTGCCTATTTTCTACAAGGCTGAAAAATGGAAATTCTTCTGGTAACACATACAAACCCCTCATCCTGGTGGCCACAGGAAAGAAACACCGCTCTGTGGGGGGGCGCCAGGCTGGCCTCATCCCCGGATCTGTGCTTGTGCTGTTTTCTTCTCTTCCAACTGATGAAGTCAGAGTTTCCCTGAAAGAGCTCTGAGTCCCCAGGCCAGGTTCTTTTTGCCCACTTAGTGTTTCTTTGGCTGGTCTTATGTTATAACTGCTACTCTGCAGGAATGCTTCTACTGCCCAGCCGTCAGCTTTCTGAGGATGTGGACTAGTCCTTATTCATCTTTACCTCCTGGATTTTTGCTCAATGCTGGTGTGTAGTCAGTGGCTTGTTAGATTTTTTTTTTTTTTTGAATGAATGAATTGGTGCTCTATCCATATTAAATTCAATGATGTTTCAAATTAAATTTTTTTCAACTTTTTGTTTTACTTTAATTTTTGTAGAGATACCTGCGAAGGAAATCTACTTCAACTACATTTAGATTTTCTAGGAAATGGTTAGAGGCAAAACTTGTTAGCTCCCAGCAAGCTAACCCAATTCATAATCCTCAAATCCCTTTCTTGCACTGAGAAGACGTTAGGGTAGTGAAATCCTGGCTTCCCAGGCTCCCTTGCAGCTCTGTTTGCCATGTGATTCAGGCATGGCCAAAGATACATCAATGAGAGTCCCTTGAGAGGCTTCTTGACAAGGAAAGGCGTGACTAGTGCCTCCCTGTGGCCCTTCTTTTCCACTGAAGGTTGCTGCAGCCACCAGCAGCCACAAGGCAGCAAATATGAATCTGAAATCCATCCCATCAAGGACACGAAGGAGCAAGAAGACAGAAAGGATTGGAGTTCCTGAAGGCATTGTAGAGTACCTGAACCTCTGGTAACAACTGCTGCCTCCAGACTTCTTGTTATACATGAAAAATATCCCCTTCATTACGTAACCCACTTTTAGGCAGGAGGAAGGCTAACGTCTTTGAATGCTTCCAGTTCTAAAAAAATTATGGTGCAATTGCTCTGAGCAAGCACTGTCCTAGTTAGAAGGGAAATACACAGCTTGACCAAGACTAAGCAAGAATGAAGATGCCTTTTAGAACTTAGAGGAAACCCTGCTTGAGAGTATTATCACATTCCCATGTCTTATTTTATATATATATATATATTTATATTTTTTTTTTTCTGCTCTGACCTCCCAACATAAAACTGTGTAAAGCGACCCCTCGAACAACATGGGTTTGAACCGCATGGATTCACTTAGACAAGGATTTCCTTCCATCTCTGCCACCCCTGCGACAGCAAGACCAACCCTTCCTCTTCCTCCTTCCCTCCTCAGCCTATTCAGAGTGAAGAGGAGGAGGAAGAACTTTATGATGGTCCACTTCCACTTAATGAGTAGTAAATATGTTTTCTCTTCCTCATGATTTTCTTTCTTTTTTTTTTTTGAGACAGAGTCTCACTCTGTCGCCTAGAATGGAGTACAGTGGCACAATCTTGGCTCACTGCAACCTTTGCCTCCGGGGTTCAAGAAATCCTCCTGCTTCAGCCTCCTGAGTAGCTGGGATTACAGGCATGCGCCACCATGCCTGTCTAATTTTTTTGTATTTTTAGTAGAGATGGTGCTTTCGCCATCTTGGCTAGGCTGGTCTCGAACTTCTGACCTTGTGATCTGTCCACCTCAGTCTCCAAAAGTGCTGGGATTATAGGCGTGAGCCACTGCGCCCGGCCCTCCTCATGATTTTCTTAACATTTTCTTTTCTCTGGCTTACTCTATTATGAGAACACAGTGTATAATGCATATAACATACAGAACATGTGTTAATTGCTGCTTATGTTATCAGTAAGCCTTCCAGTCAAAAGTCTACTATTCAGGGTTTAGTTTGGGGGAAGTCAAATGTTATTTTGGATTTTTGACTGTACAAACGAGTGGGTATGAGCACCCCTAACTCCCACATTGCTCAAGGGTCAACTGTATATATTTTTCTGAATAATGATTTTAGAAAGATTATAGCTTTCATGATAATTTACCCTGGGTACTTCCTCCTACACTTCCAAAAAATGAGAAATTTCTCCTCTATAACCAATATCGTACTTCACAAAGTTAATAATTCCCAAAAACAATGTAGTGCTCAATCCATATTCAAATATTCCCGATAATCTAACTCCAAATGTTCTCTTGGATTTTTTTAAAGACCAGGATCCAATCACTGCATTATGCTTTAATGTACATTAGCCACCCCCCAACCCCCTTAATGATTTTGGCTTGTCAAAGAGATCAGGTTAGTTGGCATGAAAAGTGTGTGACTTTAAGGATTTTGTCAAACACCTGTTCCTCTGTTCCTGTATTGTGTGTCAGCTGGAGGTTAGGTTAAAGGTTTGGAGAGATTTAACTTAAAAATATTTTTGCCAAGAACATGGCAGAGATCCATGTATGTCTTTGCTTGCTTGCTTCCTTCCTTCTCTCCTTCCTTCCTTCCTTCTCTCCTTCCTTCCTTCCTTCTCTCCTTCCTTCCTTCCTTCTCTCCTTCCTTCCTTCATTCTCTCCTTCCTTCCTTCTCTCCTTCCTTCCTTCATTCTCTCCTTCCTTCCTTGCTTCCTTCCTTCCCTCCCTCCCTCTTCCCTCTCTCTCTCTCTCTTCTCTCTTTCTAGACAGAGCCCCGAACTGTTCCCCCGACTGGAGTGCAGTGGCGCAATCTGGACTCACTGCAACCTCCGCCTCCCGGGTTCACACAATTCTCCTGCCTCAGCCTCCTGAGTACCTAGCATTATAGGCACACACCACCACACCTGGCTAATTTTTTGTATTTTTAGTAGAGACAGGGTTACTATGTTGGCCAGACTGGTCTTGAACTCCCGACCTCGTGATCCACCCACCTCACCCTCCCAAAGTGCTGGGATTACAGGTGTGAGCCACCATGCCCAGCCCCATGTGTGTATTTCTTGTGGTGTCTGCTCATCACATGGAGTTGTGTGAGACCTCACACATCCAAGTGGAGTTGAGCTTCTTGGCCACTGATCTTGTGCCTCTGCTCTCTATCCGCAAATGCTCATGACTCCTGAGCACACTATCCCTGGGCCTGGTCTGATATGACCAGTCATGGTCCCACGCCTCCATGTCTGTCTGTGCTGTGTCCTGTACAGAGGTAATAGTCCTCCTGTAGGCATGGTCTACAGTCACAGACACAGTAGACAAGGCTGTTGTGACAATAAAAAGATAATAAAAAGAGAAGCCCTAAGGGATCTACTATATCCGGGACATACACTTCCTTATCTCTGTTGTGGAATAGTAGTCCAATTTCCCCTTGGTAATCAAGATCAATCACCCCAGCCAACACTAACTCTTTTTGCAGCCTATTGATTCAGAGGCATGAGGAATCCAAAGTGGCCAGGTTACAGTCAACTTCCAGTTCAACTGAACCATTGGTTTTGTCCTCCCACTGAAACTAAGACTTCTGGGCCAGTGGAGCATAAAGTCACAGGACCAGGAAGCAAAACTTTTGCTAGTGGGTCACTAGGGGTGATGGTGAGTGGTGCCTCTGCCACTTCCAACACTTTGTTTCTGGACCTATGACTCCTGGCTATGGGAGAAACAGCAGCATAGATTAGAGGCTGACTTGGAGCATATCCAACCTCCTGGAAAACCTTGCCCCAGCCCTGAAAGGTCCTGCTACCTAACTGGCACTGTAACTGAGTCTTCAAAAGGCCATTTCACTCTCCTAACAAAATTGCTGCTTTAGGATGATGAGAATATGGTAAAACCAGTGAATTCTATGAGCATGGACCTATTGCCACACTTCTTTCACTGTGAAGTGAGTTTCTTGATCAGAAGCAAGGCAGTGCAGCTGATGGTAGATAAGGCTTCACAAATGGTAGTTTTGGCAGAAGCACTGTGAGCAACGAAGGCAAAGTTGTATCCAGAGTAAGCATCTATTCCTGTAAGGACAAAACTCTGTCCCTTCTATGATGGAAGTGGTCCAATGTCATCAATCTGGCTCCAGATAGTTGGCTTATCCCCGCTGGGTGAACATACTGGGGGAGCTCAGTATTGCTCTCTGCTCCTGGAAGATGAGGCACTCAGTGGAGGCTGAACTCAGCTGCTGAGCCCATGCACAATCCCCATCCCTGCCACCGTGGCCACTTTGTTCACAAGCCCATTGGGCCATGACAGTGTGTCTGGGGAAGAGACTGACTGATATCCACAGAATGGATCACCTATTCAGTCAATTATTAAAGTCCTTTCTGCTGAGGTCACCCTTTGCTAAGCGTTCACACGAAACACAAATATCTTTATGTTCTTTGCCCAGAGAGGTCTATACACATAGAGCTTCCCAAAATTTTCATGTCATCAATTTTCTAATCATGTGCCTTCCAAGTATCTGATCATCCAGCCAAACCGTTGGCTACAACCCATGAATCAGTTGATAATTGCACAGCATGCCATTGCTTCTTCCAAGCAAAGTGGACAACCAGGTAAACTGCTCAACCTTTGGCTCACTAGGAGGATTTCTCTTCACCACTGCCCTTCAGGGCTGTCCCGGAAACGGGCTGCAGCGCTGCAGCTGTCCACTTCGGGGTGGGGGCTGCATATCATGCAGAACCCTCTGTAGTCCAGGACTAAATCTTTTCTTCCTCTGACAAAGATTGTCAGGAACTTACTTTGAGACCATCAGCACAGGCTAGGAGAGAGAAAGCAGTAGCAAGGCCGCTTCATGTAATGTACTTGTGCCGTCAGGGCCTACTTGGTTCTGATCATATATATTCCACTTGTATCCGATGATGGAGTGCTGCTGTGCACATCCATTTCATGGGTTGGTGAGTCAGCTACCACCCAGTTTATGAAGGGCAGTGCAGATGGCTTGGTAACTTGATGGCCCGTGCTTGAGTGTTCAGCCTCTAAGACCCAGTAGCAGGCCGAGAGCTGTTTTTCAAAAGGAGGGTGGTTATCTATTGAGGAGGCAGGACTTTGCTCTAAACTCTAAAGATCTGTGCTGACGTTCACCTATACAGGCCTGGCAAGGGTTCCAATAACATCCCTTTCTACCACTGGCATTGCAAATACCTTCGAATCTGCCGAGTCATATGCCAAGCAGCAAAGCAACTTGTGCAGCAGCCTAGATCTGTTGCAGAGCCTTCTCCCGCTGTGGGCTTTATGCAAAACTAGTAGCTTCTCTGGTCACTTGGTAAATGGACTGGAGTAACACACCCAAATGAGGAATATGTTGCCTCCAAAATTCAAAGAGGCCCATTAGGCACCGTGCCTCTTTCTCAGTTATAGGAGAGGCCAGATGCAACAGCTTACTCTTCATATGAATATTTTTTATTTTTTAATTTTTTTGAGACAGAGTCCCTCTCTGTTGCCCAGGCTGGAGTACAGTGGCACAACCTTGGCTCACTGCAACCTCCGCCTCCCAGGTTCAAGCAATTCTCCTGCCTCAGCCTCCTGAGTAGCTGGGACTACAGGTGCGTGCCACCATGCTGGCTAATTTTTTGTATTTTTAGTACAATGTGCCACATTTTTTTGAGACAGTTTCACTCTTGTTGCCCAGGTTGGAGTGCAATGATGCGATCTCGGCTCACAGCAACTTCTGCCTCCTCAGTTCAAGTGATTCTCCTGCCTCAGCCTCCCAAGTACCTGGAATTACAGGTGTGTACCACCACGCCTGACTAATATTTGTATTTTTAGTATAGATGTGTTTCGTCACATTGGCCAGGCTGGCCTCGAACTCCTGACCTGAGGTGATCTGCCTGCCTCAGCCTCCCACATGCTGGGATTACAGGCATGAGCCACCTCACCCGACCTCACTGTCCTTCTTTGTCCTTCCTGAGATATGACTTATCTCTTTGTCCAGTACATCCATGCTGCAGACGCTACCCGCCCAGTAGTCACATCTCCATTATCAGATCAAAAAACCAGTATATATCAGGTTGGTAGTATTTGCAGTTTCCGGCAGTTGCTGGGAGTTTTGGAAAGCATCCCATCTTGGAAAGTTCCTCCTGTATCCCCTAAGGGAGAAATTACCATACTACGTGTATTATTTGGTAGGGCTGCTGCAGTGGTTAATTTTCTGTATAGACTTGGCTAGGACATAGTACCAGTTTTTGTTAAGCAACAGCCTAGGTGTTGCTATGAAGGTATTTTTTAGATGCGGTTAACACTTAAATCAGTAGACTTCAAGTAAAGCAGATTTCCCTTCATAACAAAGCAGATTTCCCTTCATAATGGGGATGGGCCTCATGTATTTAGTTGAAGGGCTTTTTTTTTTTTTTTGACAGAGTTTTGCTCTTGTTGCCCAGGCTAGAGTGCGATGGTGCGATCTCAGCTCACTGCAACCTCCGCCTCCTGGGTTTGAGGGATTCTCCTGCCTCAACCTCTCAAAAAGCTGGGATTACAGGTATGCACCATCACGCTCAGCTAATTTTGTATTTTTAGTAGACACAGGGTTTCCCCATGTTAGTCAGGCTGGTCTCGAACTCCTGACCTCAGGTTATCTGCCCACCTCGACCTCCTAAAATCCTCAGCTGGGATTACAGTCATGAGCCACTGTGCCAAGCCAGGGACAATATTTTTGTTACTGTATTCTCAAATATCTAGAAGATAATAAAGAATTATTAAATAGGCTGGGCCCAGTGTCACCCCTGTAATCCCAGCACTTTGGGAGGCCAAGGCGGGTGGATTGTGAGGTCAGGAGATCGAGACCATCTTGGCCAACATGATGAAACCCCATTTCTACTAAAAAAACAAAAAAAAAAAAAAACAAAGATTAGCTGGGCATGGTGGCGTGTGCCTGTAATCCCAGCTACTTGGGAGGCTGAGACAGGAGAATTGCTTGAACCTGGGAGTCAGAGGTTGCAGTGAGCCGAGATCACACCTACTGCACTCCAGCCTGGGTGACAGACCGAGACTCCATCTCAAAAAAAAAAAAAAGAAAGAATTATTAAATAAATGAGTGCCTGTGTTGAAGGTCTTAAGAAAGACTGAAATGCCCTGAGAAAGAAGGAATTCTGCCTCCAGACTCCCTTTGGACTTGCTCTGCAACACTGACTCTTCCCTGGGGCTCCAGCCTGCCAACCTGATCTACAGGCTTTGAACCTGTCAGCTCCCACAATCCTGTAAGCCAATTTTTAAAAATGAATATTGATCTCTGTCTCTCTCTGTATATACACACATACACAAATCCTGTTGGTTGTGTTTCTCTGGAGAATCCTGACTGACGGAGCTGCTCTAACGAACTGCCACATACTGGGTGGTTTAAACAAGGTAAGAATTTGAGACCAGCCTGGCCAACATGGTGAAACCCTGTCTCTACTAAAAATACAAAATTAGCTGGGTGTAGTGGCGCACGCCTGTAATCCCAGCTACTCAGGAGGCTGAGGCAGGAGAATCACTTGAACCCAAGAGGTGGAGGTTGCAGTGAGCCAAGATCACGCCATTACACTCCAACCTGGGCAACAAGAGCAAAACTCTGACTGAAAAACAAACAAACAACAACAACAAGAAAAACCAAGAGACATTTGCACTGTGGCTACACACAGAGTAAGCCCAGGTGAGTGCGTGTCTTAAAGCAGTCTGTGGTCTGTGACTATCAGGGCAACTGTCAGGCATGACATGATAGGTTGCACGGATCTTTTTTTTTGTTTAAATTGTAGTAAAATATACATAACATGAAACTTACCAAGGTAAGTTTATTGTCTTGCAGTTGTGGAGGCCAGAAGTCCAAGATAAAGGTGTGGGCAGGGTAGACTCCTGAGGGCTGTGAAGGAGAATCTGTTATAGGCCCCTCTTCTAGCTTCTGGAGGTTTGCTGGCAGTTTTATATCTTTGACTTGTAAAAGAGTCACCCGGATATCTGTGTTCATTTTTACATGGTGTTATGAACTGAATGTTTTTTGTCTCCTCAATATTCATATGTTGAAGTCCTAACCATGTGATGGTGTTTGGAGCTGGGGCCTTTGGGAGGCAATCAGGTAGATGAGGTCATGAGGGGGGGTGCCACATGATGGGATTCATGCCGTTTTCTTTTTTCCTTCAAATTTTATTTCAAGTTGGGGTACATGTGCACGATGTGCAGGTCTATTGCACGGGTAAACATGTGCCATGATGGTTTGCTGCACAGATTATCCCATCACCTCAGTATGAAGTCCAGCATGCACTAGCTATTCTTCTTGATGCTTTCTCTCCTCCCTCCCCCAACCTCCAACAGGCCCCAGTGTGTGTTGTTTCCCTCCCTGCATCCATGTGTTCTCATCATTAAGCTTCCACTTATAAGTGAGAATATGCCGTGTTGTCTTTCTGTTCCTGTGTTAGTTTGCTGAGGCTAATGGCTTCCAACTCCACCCATGTCCCTGTAAGGGACATGATCTCATTCCGTTTTATGGCTGCATAGTATTCCATGATATATATCTACCACATTTTCTTTATCCAGTCTATCACTGATGGGCATTTAGGTAGATTTCATGTCTTTGCTATTGTGAATACTGCTGCAGTGAGCACACATGTGCATATATCTTTACAATAGAATGATTTATAGTCCTTTGGGTGTGTACCCAGTAATGGGATTGCTGGGTCAAATGGTATTTCTGCCTCTAGGTCTTTGAGGAATCACCACACTGTCTTCCACAGTGGTTGAACAGATTTACATTCCACTGACAATGTGAAAGCAAGCATTCCTTTTTCTCCACAACCTTGCCAGCATCTGTTGTTTTTTGACTTTTTAATAATTGCCATTCTGACTGGCATGAGATGGTATCCCATTGTGGTTTTGATTTTCATTTCTCTAATAATGGAAATCGTTAGTGACGCGGAGGTTTTTTTTTTTTTAATGTATGTTTGTTGGCCACATGCATGTCTTCTTTTGAGAAGTCTTTGTTCATATTCTTTGCCCACTTTTTAATGGGATTGGTTTTTTCTTTTAAATTTGTTTAAGTTCTTGTAGACTCTGGATATTAGAACTTTGTCAGATGGATAAATTGCAAAAGTTTTCTCCCATTCTGTAGGTTGTCTGTTCATTCTGATGATAGTTTCTTTTGCAGTGCAAAAACTCTTTAGTTTAATTAGATCCCATTGTCAATTTTTGCTTTTGTTGCAATTGCTTTTGTTGTTTTCATCATGGAATCTTTGCCTGTGCCTACGTCCTGAATGGTATTAACTATGTTTTCTTCTAGGATTGTTACACTTTGGCATTTTACATTTAAGTCTTGAATCCATGTTGAGTTAATTTTTGTATATGGTGTAAGGAAGGGGTCCGGTTCAATTTTCTGCCTATGGCTAGCCAGTTTTCCCAGTATCATTGATTAAATAGAGAATTCTTCCTCATTGCTTGTTTTTGTCAGGTTTGTCAAAGATCAGATGGTTGTAGGAGTGTAGTCTTATTTCTGAGTTCTTTATTCTGTTCCATTGGTCTATGTGTCTATTCCTGTAGCAGTACCATGCTGTTTTGGTTACTGTATCCTTGTAGTATAGTGTGAAGTTGGGTGGTGTGATGCCTCCAGCTTTGTTCTTTTTTCTTAGGATTGTCTTGGCTACACGAGCTCTTTTTTGGTTTCATATGAATTTTTAAATACTTTTTTCTAATTCTGTGAAGAATGTCAATGGTAGTTTAATGGGAATAGCATTGAATCTATAAACTACTTTGGGTGTTATGGCCATTTTCACAATACTGATTCTTCTGATCCATGAGCATGGAATGTTTTTGCATTTGTTTGTATCTTTTCTGATTTATTTGAGCAGTGGTTTGTAGTTCTTGAAAAGGTCCTTCACTTCCCTTGATAGCTGTATTCCTAGGTATTTTATTATTTTTGTAGCAATTGTGAATGGGAGTTAATTCATGATTTGATTCTCAACTTGCCCATTGTTGGTGTATAGAATGCTAGTGATTTTTGCACAATGACTTTGTATCCTGAGACTTTGCTGAAGTTGCTTATCAGCTTAAGAAGTTTTTGGGTTGAGATGATGGGGTTTTCTAGATATAGGATCATGTCATCTGCAAAGATAATTTCACTTCCTCTCTTTCTATTTGAATATCCTTTATTTCTTTCTCTTGCCTCATTGCCCTGGCCAGAACTTCCTGTACCATGTTGAATAGGAGTGAGGAGAGAGGACATCCTTGTCTTGTGCTGGTTTTCAAGGGAAATGCTTCCAGCTTGTGCCCATCCAGCATGATACTGGCTGTGGGTTTGTCATAGATGGCTGTTATTATTTTGAGGAATGTTCCTTCGATACCTAGTTTATTTAGATTTTTTAACATGAAAGGATATTGAATTTTATTGAAACTTTTTTCTGCATCTATTGAGACAATCATGTGATTTTTGTCTTTAGTTCTACTTATGTGATGAATTACATTTATTGATTTGCGTATGTTGAACCATCCTTGCATCATGGGGATGAAGTCAACTTGCTTGTGGTGGCTAAGCTTTTTGATGTGCTGCTGGATTCAGTTTGCCAGTATTTTATTGAGGATTTTGTATCAATGTTCATCAGGGATATTGGCCTGAAGTTTTTTTGTTGTATATTTGCCATGTTTTGGTATCAGGATGATGCTGGCTTGATAGAATGAGTTAGGGAGAAGTCCACTCTTTTCAATTTTTTGGAATAGTTTCAGTAGGAATGGTACCAGATCTTCTTTGTACTCACAGATTCAGCTGTGAATCTGTCTGGTCTGGGCTTGCTTTGGTTGGTAGGCTATTTATTACTGCCTCAGTTTCAGAGCTCATTACTGGTCTATTCAGGGATTCAGTTTCTTCCTGGTTCAGTCTTGAGAGGGGTGTATTTGTCCAGGAGTGAGCCAAGATCATGCCACTGCACTCCAGCCTGGCTCCTAGCAACAGAGCAAGACTCTGTCTCAAAAAAAAAAAAAAAAAAAAATCGAAAAGAAATTCTGGGTTGGAAATCCTTTTGGTCCCCAATCTCTTCTCGCTTGTAGGGTTCCTCTGAGAGATCTGCTGTTAGTCTGATGGGTTTCCCTTTGTAGGTGACCTGGCCTTTTTCTCTGGCTGTCCTTAACATTTTTTCTTTCATTTTGACCTTGGAGAATCTGATGATTGTGCATCTTGGGCTTGATCTTCTTTCTCTTGGAGTATCTTACTGGGGTTCTCTGCATTTCATGAATTTGAATGCTGGCCTGTCTTGCTAGGTTGGGAGAGTTCTCCTGGATGATATCTTGAACTATGTTTTCCAACTTGCTTCTGTTCTTCCTGTCTCTTTCAGGTATCCCAATCAGATGCAGGTTTGGTCTCTTTACATAATCCCATATTTCTCAGAGGTTTTGTTTATTCTTTTTTGTTCTTTCTTTCTTTATTCTTGTCTGCCTGTCTTATTTCAAAAAGATAAGTCTTTAAGCTCTGAGATTCTTTCCTCCACTTGGTCTGTTCTGCTACTGATACTTATGATTGCATTGTGAAGTTTCCATGTTGTGTTTTTCAGCTCCATCAGATCAGTTACGTTCCTCTCTAAACTGACTATTCTGGCTGTCAGCTCCTGACTTGTTTTTATCATGATTCTTAGCCTCTTTGCACTGGGTAACAGCATGCTCCTTTAGCTCAGTAAAGTGTGTTATTACCCATCTTCAGAAGCCTATTTCTCTCAATTCAGCCATCTCAGCCTCAGCCCAGTTCTGTGCCCTTGCTGGAGAGGTGTTGTGATCATTTGGAGGTGAAGAAGCACTCTGGCTTATGGAGTTTTTAGCATTTTTGTGTTGATTCTTTCTCATCTTTGTGGGATTATCTACCTTCAATCTTTGAGGCTGTTAAACTTTGAATGAGTTTTTTGTGGGGTCTTTTTTTGTTGATATTGTTGTTGTCATGTTTTCTGTTTGTTTGACTTTCCTTTAACCATCAGGTCACTCTTGTGTAGAGCTGCTGTGGTTTGCTGGGGGTCTGCTCCAGACCCTAGTTGCCTCTGTTTTTCCTGTACCTGGAAGTATCACGAGTGAAACCTGTGAAACAGCAAAGATGGCAGCCAGCTCCGTCCTCTGGAAGCTCTGTCTCAGGGAGATACTGACCTGTTGCTGGCCCGCACACACCTACGAGGTGATTGGAGACCCCTGTTGGGAGAGCTCACCCAGGTAGGAGGAATGGGATCAGGGACCCCCTTAAAGAAGCAGTCTGGCTGCATTTGGGTAGGGCAGGTGTGCTGCTTTTAGCAGGGGACCCTTTCTAGTCCAGACCACTTGTGTTCTTCAAAGCAGGCAGGCTGGTATGGCTGAGTCAACCAAACCACAGAGATGGCAGCCTCCCTCCCCCAAAGAGCTCCATCTCAGGGAGAGATCAGAGCTCTGCCATAGAACCCAAGCTAGAGTGGCTAAAGCCCAGAGGGAGGTCCTGCCCAGTGAGGAGGAATGAATTGGGGTCCCACTTAAAGAAGCTGTCTGGCCACAATCAGGCAAGGCAGCTGTGCTGCATTGTTGGGGACCCTTCCTCATCTGGACCACTTGTATTCTCCAAAGCCAACAGGCTGGAATGGCTGAGTGTACCGAACCACAGAGATGGCATGGCAGCCACCCCTCCCCGTGGGAACTCGGTCCTATCTCAAGCGGACTCCAACCTGTTGCTGTTGGCTGTGTCTTTGGGAGGAAATTTTTAACAACAATTGTAATTTCTTTAATTTTATTTAATAGATATAGAATTATTCAAGTTAGCTATTTCTTCCAGAATGAGCTTTAGTCGTTTGTGTCTTTCAAGGAGTTGGCCTGATACATCTAAGTTGTTCAAATTATTGGAATAAAATCGTTTACAAGATCCCATTCTTATCCTTTTAATGTCATATAGTCTGTACTGACATCACTGCTGTCATTCCTATAACTCATACTTTGTGTCACTTTGGCTAGAGATTCATCTGCTTTATTGATCTTCTGAAAGATTTGGTTTTATTGATTTTCTGCTTTCTGTTTCATTGAATTCCTCTCTGTTCTTTACTGTTTCCCTCCTTTAAACGCTTACCTTGCATTTAATTTGCTTCCTTATTTATAGTTTCATAAGATAGAAACAGAGGTAATTGATTTGTATGTTATTAATTTCCCTTTACATACTATTTCTGTGGCATCCCCACAAATTTTGGTATGTGGTATTTTCATTTCAATTCAAATATTTTGTAAGTTCTCGTTTTACTTCTTTGTATTCCTTTGATCATTTAGCAGTCTTTTATTCAGCTTTCAAATATTTGGAGGATTTTCCAGAGATCTTATTGCTGTTGATTTCTAATTTAATTACACTATAGTCAGAGATTATACTTTGTATGACTTGAATTCTTTGAAATTCATTGAGACTTGTTTTATGGTACAGAATATAAACTATCTTCATAATTTTCTTGGGTACTTAGAAGAGCATTGCATGGAGTGTTTTTTTAAATATCAATCTGATCAAGTTGAAGGATGGCCTTGTTCAGGTCTTCTACAACCTTACTGCTTTTCCATTTTCTATCAATTATTGAACGAGGAGTGCTGAAATCTCTCACTATAATTATGGATTTGCTTTTTTTCCCTTTTCACTTTTGTATCGTCTATTTCAGAGCTCCTTTATTGATGCATAAATGTTTACAGTTTAGAAATGTTAAAATCGTGTCCTCTTGATGAACTGATGTCTTCATTATTATGATATGGTCTTCATCACTGATACGATTTTTAGCTATAAAATCTATTTTATCTGATGTTAATATAGTACATCTTTCTTTAGTTTTTACTTTTTACCTATTTGTGTCTTTTTATTTAAATTGCATTTATTGTAAGCAACATATACTTGGGTCTTGCTTTTTTTTTAATCTGATAATTTCTGACTTTTAATTGTAGTGCTTTGCCAATTATATTTAATGTGACTATTAATTCAATTACATTTAAGTCAGTCATCTTGCCTTTTGTTTTCAGTTTGTCCCATCTGTTCTTTTATCTATTTTTCTGCTTTCCTCTAGATTAATTAAATGGTTTGTGTGTGTGTGTGTGTGTGTGTGTGTGTTTGAAATGGAATCTCACTCTATCACCCAGGCTGGAGTGCAGTGGCTCGATCTCGGCTCGCTGCAAACTCTGCCTCGCAGGTTCAAGCAATTCTCTTGTTTCAGCCTCCCAAGTAGCTGGGATTACATGCACTTGCCACCATGCCCAGCTAATTTCTTTCTTTCTTTCTTTCTTTTTTGGTATTTTTAGTAGAGATGGGGTTTCACCATCTTGGCCAGGCTGGTCTTGAACTCCTGACCTCATGATCCACCTGCCTCAGCCTCCCAAAGTGCTGGGATTACAGGCGTGAGCCACCGTGCCCAGCCCTAATTGAATTTTTTTTATGATTCTTTTTTACCGGCTTCATCGGCTAATGAACTATAACTCTGTGTTTAGTTATTCTAGTGGTTGCTTTAGGATTTGTAACATACATCTTTAACTTTTTGCAGTCTAGTTTCAGGGGATATTACACCATTTTATGTAGAGTGAAAACCTTGTAAGACTACATTCTCATTTTTCTTTTCCTGGTCTTTATGCTATAGTTATTATACATTTTAGTTTTACATATGTTAGAAACACAAACTGTTTCAGGCCACATGGTCTCAGAGCTCAAATTATCTGAGCCAAAATCCATCCTCTTAATGTACATGCTAACCTGCTTCAACGAAACAAACCAAGAAAACAAACAAATAAGCAAAAACCTTGTGCTCAAATTTGGGATCTGATGAGCCTCAGCTATGAAACGCTGCTGGTTAAACATAAGGCGGGATCCTGGCTAAAATACAACACAATCAGGAAATTCAATGTCATGTCAGTATGGATTATTGATGGTTTCAACAATACATGTTATAAAATGCTACTAGGTTGCCATTGATAGATTTCCAGAGTAATGTTACTATAATCTATTTTTTCATATGGAAAGTATATACAATATAATATACAGTTTTGTGTTCTGTAATTAATAATAATTAATTATGCATATGGAGCTTACATCATGCCAAGTACCATTCTAAATGTTGTACATATATTAATTTATTTGACATTACTTCCTTGTAGTCTATTTACAACAAGCCAGTGAGAATTGCTATAGATGGCAATTCAGAAAATATTTAACTTGAGAATATAATCAATTTTGAGGATGGTATGCACCCTGTTATATTATTTTTGCTATATTGGTTAAATCAGGAAGTTACCAAGACAGATTTAGTTTCCATCCCATGTGAATACTAAATTTCTTACTATCGTTAAGAAGAAAAATACTTTGTGTTTTATTATTTCAACAAGTTCTCAATCTGATTGTTTCAAATTGCCCCAATAAATTTTAGTTGTTACTGTTCATATTATTTTTATGATATGGCATCAGATTCTCAAATAAATCATGACAGGAGCAGGGTTGGAATTCATGATATAACATGCGTTTGTATAATCTATACCCCCTAAGAGATGCATAAATCATACATTCTTGTGTAGTGGGATAGAAAGAGTTCCCATGTGCTCCAGTGAAGGAACTCTGAGCACATCTGTGGAATGTCAGTGCCCTGGTTCACTTGGAAAAGACCACTTGAGGTGGTAGTCTTGGCTGGCAGCACAGACTCCCCAAAAAAGGTAGTGGCACATCACTCCAAAAAGCCCGATGGGACCAGGGAGTGGACCGATGCAGCCATCCTGCCAGTGAAGCTGATGGGCTGTCTGTGTGGATCTGATGACTTTTCTCTGTCCTTGTTATTAGGATGAGTGAGTCACCTCAGGCTCCCAGACAATGTCTTAAAGAAAAAAAGCAAGAGGAAAGTGAAATATAAAACGAGGTGATTTGGACCAGCACATGTGGAGAGTTAAATATTGAACAAACCCTCAATAATAGTAAGTAAAGTTGTAGTGTTTTTTTTTTTTGTTTGTTTTTGTTTTTTTGAGATGGAGTCTTGTCACCCAGGCTGGAGTGCAGTGGTATGATCTTGGCTCATTCGGCTCACTGCAGCCTCCATCTCTCTAGTTCAAGGGATTCCCCCTGCCTCAGTCTCCCAAGTAGCTGGGACTACAGGCACATGCCACCACACCCGGCTAATTTTTGTATTTTTAGTAGAGATGGGGTTTCATTGTGTTAGTTAGGATAGTCTTGATCTTCTGACCTCGTGATCAGCCGGCCTCAGCCTCCCAAAGTACTGGGATTACAGGCGTGAGCCACCACGCCCGGCCAAAGTTATAGTTTTATAGATAGTGATATGGGCCAAGGAGAAAATACAGCAGTGACGGGAGGTGGGAGCAGTTCATTTTGGGACTAGGATGGTCAGAAGAGGCTCCACTGAGAAGGTGACACTGCTGAAGGAGGCGGAGAATCTTCCACATAACGTCTTAGGAGAGAGCATTCTAGGAAGCAGGGGAGCTGTGCCCAATCTGTTGAGAAAGATTAAGCAAACCAGTGCAGCAGGAGTGAGTGAATGAAAGACAGGGAATGTCCTAGGAGCAGAGAGTACAGGGGCACAGATGGCCAGGTCACCTGGAGTCTGCAGGCCACTGGAAGGATGTTTGCCTTTTCTACAGATGGTAACAATTGTGGAAAAGTTAGTGGAAGGGCAGGAAACGGTGTGAGTTGGATTTTAAATGCAGCATCCCGGCTGCCATGTTGAGACTAGGCTTAGCATAGCAAGGATAGAAGTGGAGACAGCAAGTTGGAGACTGTTGCATTAATTCATCTAAGAGACAATGGAGGCCTGGATCATGGTCAAGGCCATAAAAATTGGTTGTTATAGGGATATTTTCTGATGATAAGGGCAGTATGTTTGTTAATGAATTTGATTTGGCACGTAAGAGAAAGGGAAGAGTCAATGGTGACTTCAAAGTCTCTGGCCTAAGTGATCTTTACTGAGATGAGAAAGATTGTGGGAGGATTATGTTATGTTTTGGATATTTCAAAATTTGATATGCCTCTCAAAATTCAAGTGGAAATGTTGAGTATGTCATTGGACATCTGACCTTAGAGTTAGGGATCCAGACTGGAGATGATCATTTGGGAATATCAGCATCGAGTTTGCATTTAGACATCAGACTGGAAACCATCACCAAGGTTAGAAGACATCCTAATATTTAGAATTTAGGTTGGTGAGAGGAAGCAGAAAAAGAAATTTTAAAAAATGGCCAGTGTGGTCCGAAGGAAACAGAAGAGTGAGGTGTTCAGGAAGCCAAACAAAGGGTGTTTCAAGGTAAAGGTCAAATGCTACTAATCAAATAAGACGAGGACTCGTAATTGATTCCTTGGATTTAGAAACATGAAAGTCACTAAAATCCTTGTCAAGAGTAGCTTTTTTAGAGAGATAGAGGTAAAATCCTGGTAGAAGTGGGTTCAATGTCAGTGGAAATGGTGAAGTAAGAACCTCTAAAAATGTTCTGCTCCATAAAAGCAATGGGAAACTGAGAGAATTGTCAGAATCAACTTTCTAAGAACTCTGAAAATTAACCTAAGGTTTGTAGCAATCCAGGGAGTATTTATGCAAAAAAAGAGGCTGAGTCTCAGTAAAAGCAGTAAAAGTATGGCGCTTTAACTTGCCCTATTCCCAATGCCTTCTCCAGCTTCACAGAAGCCTTGATAACTAGCAGTCTGTTACCCACCAGAGAAAGCAGAATGAAGGTAGAACTTCGCAAAGCCTTCTTCCCAAAGAATTGTAATTCTTTGGCTTGTCTGGTGGTTCCCTGGAGGGTTCCACTTGAAAGGCTGTCTCTATTTGACCAGATTCAGAGCTTGCCTAATGAGAAAGACCTTTTCCCAGAGGTGAAAATATTTACAGGCAACTGTTTAACCTGACTGCTACATAGTTGGAAAAAAAACAACAGGCTAACAAGGAAATTTAAAAGGAAAAGCTGAAAAATGAGATGTCCATAGGGGCTTTGAAATGCTACACCACATTCTAGAGGATCTGGAAAGCTCTGCTGTGTGCATGCTCAGGAAGAACCTGGGAAGCCCCTAAGCTGCCATCTCTGATGGACCCTGAGTTTCTGTGTCAGCAGGAAGTGAAGGCAAAGGCAGAGTTGTCAGGTGCCTGGCTGAGTGTGGAAGGCATGTCCCAACATGCATGCACAGGCCCTTAGCAAAGACTGGGAGACTGACTGGTTCCAGGTGTTTAAGGAAATCTGTTCAATCCTTAGCTGGCCAATAAGCTAATCAAGCAGAGACTTCAGTGGCCACACATGACAACGAATACTGTCTTAGTCCACTTGGGCTGTTGTAACAGAATACTATCTCTTGAGTGGCTAAAACCAACAGAAATTTATTGTATACAGTTCTGGAGGCTGGGAAGTCCAAGATCAAGGCACTGGCAGACTGAGCATCTGGTGAGGGCCTGCTTCTTGTTTCGTAGTTGGCACCTTCCTGCTGTATCCTCACATGCTGGAGTTAGGGCAGGACAGCTCTCTGGGGCCTCTTTTCTTAAGGGCATTAATCCCATTCATGAGGACTCCACCCTCATGGCCTCATCCCCTTCCAAAGGTCCCACTTCCTAACCCCATGACATTAGGTTTCAACCCATGAATTTTGGGTGGACATAAACATTCAGTCTAAAGCAATTATAGACATAATTAATTCAGAAGAGTTTTTAAACACACAAACAACAGCTAAAACAAGAAGCAACAAGGAAAAATTCTGGAAATTTTTTTTCCAGAATTTTTTTTTTTACTACTTTACTTTTGAATTCCAGAATTCACTTGGTGTTCTCCCTAGCTGTGTGCTTCCTTTCTCTGTGTTTGTCTCTCCACCCAAATGTCCTCATTTCATAAAGAAACCAGTCCATTGGATTAAAGCTCACTCTAGTGACCTCACCTTAACTTGATTGCGTGTGCAAAGACTATTCGCAAATAAGGTCACATTCATAGGTACTTAGGACTTCAATACCTATTGAAGTGATTAGGACTTCAATATCTTCCTGGGAAACATAATTCAACCCATGACATACATTAACACCAGCCGGGTGGATGTAAGGCAGGTGGAGCCATCATTTTCTTTTCTTTTTATTATTATTATTACCAATTTTTTTTTTTTTTTTTTTTTTTGAGCCGGAGTCTTGCTCTTCTTGCCCAGGCTGGAGTGCAGTGGCATGATCTCGAGTCACTACAACCTCCACCTTCTGGGTTCAAGCAATTCTCCTGCCTCAGCCTCCCGAGTAGCTGGGATTACAGGCATGTGCCACCATGCCCAGCTAATTTTATATTTTTAGTAGAGACGGGGTTTCCCAATGTTGGTCAGGCTGATCTCAAACTCCCAACCTCAGGTGATCTGCCTGCCTCAGCCTCCCAAAGTGCTGAGATTACAGGTGTGAGCCACCACGCCCAGCCCATCATTTTTTATATATTTCAGAGAACGTGTTATCTAAGAGAGTAGCTGTATGTCTAAGCATTGTCCAATAGAACTGGTGATTGCTAATCCATAGGAAACAGAGATTCTACCTGTGCTTTTGAGACTAGAAGTCAGTTGTTTTATTATTATTATATTTTTAAGACATGTCTCCCTCTGTCACCCAGACTGGAGTGCAGTGGTGTGATCATGACTCCTATAACCTCAAACACTTGGGCTCACGCTATCCTCCTGCCTCAGCATCCCACACACCAGGTGTGTGCTATCACACCTGGCTAATACTTTTAAATTTTTAGTAGAGATGGGGTCCCACTCTGTTGCCGAGGCTGATCTCAAACTCTTGGGCTCAAATGATCCTCCTGCTTTGCCTCTTGAAGCACTGGGATTACAGGTGGCCACACCTGGCCTATGCATTATTTTTAAAGGGGATTTTGGAAGATATTATTGGCATGAAACCTTGCCAGACAAAAATCTCAGCAGCATTAGTATTTTAATCTAACAATCCTATAGTAGTAACCATGGTGATATAAATACATCTACTATTTTTAGCTGTTCCAACAAGAAAACCCTGACCACATGTGTGGTATATGGGAAATATATATTTGGTGTTTGTCCCCAGTTCATAGAACAGAGCCCTAAAACTCTTGGAGTTTCCTGAATGATCGTGTCTTTTGTCATTGATAAGAATGCATTTAGATCATACCCAGGTTTATCCTAATGAGATGGCTTTAGTCTGGGGGCCTTAAGTAACTTCGGGTTAGGGGCTGGTCACCAGAAACAGCAAATCTTAATTAGAAGGTTGGAACTTTCAGCACCCTTCTCCAGCATCTGGGGAAGGGAGACAGGCTGCAGATTGGAGCTCCGGATTGGTGAGCGCACTGGGGTGCAGGAGGGTGGTATGCCTGGAGATGCCTGGCAGCTCCGTGCCTCCTAACCCCAGACCTCAGCCTGTGCACCTCTCCCATATGGCTCTTCCTGACTGTGCCCTTACAATACGTCACAATAGTGTATTATATTATATCCTGAGTTATGTGAGCTGTTCCAGCAAATTATCCCACTGAGGAGGAGGCTGTGTGAACACACAAATTTGTAGCAAGTCAGACAGAAGCACAGGTAACCTGGGAATTGAGTACCTGGGGTTGGCATCTGAAGTGGGGGGGCAATTTTGTAAGACTGAGCCTTTAAAACTGTCTAGACTGCTCCTAAATCTGGATAGCTAGTGTCATAATAAGATGAAATTGCTGGACACTCAGCTCGTTTTGGGAGAATCAGAGAATCGGTGTTGGTAAAGACACCCCATACTTGATGTCAGGAGAAGAAAAGAATTCTCAACACGATTAAGGAGATGAAGTCTAGAGCCCCAACTAGTAGTGGCCCTGCCCAGGATCACCACTACGAGGTGGCAGCCATCTTCCTACAGAATGATGAACTACAAGAGGGAGCACTGTTTCCTGCCAGTCTCCTCCTGCTGCCCCATTTCCTGAGTAAAAGATTGTAAATTTAAGGCCAGGCGGGGTGACTCACGCCTGTAATCCCAACACTTTGGGAGGCTGAGGCGGGCAGATCACCTGAGGTCAGGAAATCGAGACCAGCCTGGCCAACATGGTAAAACCCCGTCTCTACTGAAAATATAAAAACTGACAGAGTGTGGTGGCATGTACCTGTAATCCCAGCTACTGAGGTGGCTGAGACAGGAGAATTGCTTGAACCTGGGAGGCAGAGGTTGCAGTGAGCTGAGATTGTGCCACTACACTTCAGCCTGGTGACAGAGCAAGACACAAGACTCTAAAAATAAATAAATAAATATAAAATAAAAAGAAAAGAAAAAAAGTCAAAAAATTAATTTATCTTAAATTTCCAATTTTTTTTTTGTTTTGAGATGGAGTTTCGCTCTTTGTTGCCCAGGCTGGAGTGCAGTGATGCGATCTTGGCTCACTGCAACCTCTGCCTCCTAGGTTCAAGCAATTCTCCTGTCTCAGCCTCCCCAGTAGCTGGGAATATAGACGCCAGCCCAAAGTTTATTTTATTTTATTTTATTTTATTTTGAGACAGAGTCTGGCTCCGTTGCCAGGCGCCAGGCTGGAGTGCAGTGGCGCGATCTGGGCTCACTGCAACCTCCGCCTCCCGGGTTCAAGCAGTTCTTCTGCCTCAGCCTCCCGAGTAGATGGGACTACAGGCGTGTGCCACCACACCCAGCTAATTTTTGTATTTTTAGTAGAGACGGGGTTTCACCATGTTGGTCAGGATTGTCTCGATCTCTTGACCTCGTGATCCGCCTGCCTCGGCCTCCCACCAAAATTTCTTTATTATAATGACTACTGCAATCAAGCCTTGTGAACTTCTAAAGTTTGTAGCTATTGGTGAAAACAAGAATCCTTGTTTTATTCTTCCTGAATCTGAATTTTTTGGAAACAAGAAAGCCTGAATAGCTTAAACAGCTGTACACATAAATAAATGGTTTGGGATAAAATATACTTTGCAAAAGCCTCATGTTTCTGGCTGATGAGTAATTTCAGGATGAGCCTACACTTCAGTCATGTAAGTGGGGAACGGAGAGGCCACCGACATCATTAAGTAAGAATGTGCTGTACTTTAGAGGGAAAGACAGCAGACTGGGAAATAAAAGAATTCATTCTATTTGCCCTGAATCAGAGCTTCACGTGTCAGCATTTTTCTGCCTTCCTCTCTTCCTTTTATCCACAGATATGCTGCTGGCACATCTCAGGGATTGCTGGGGGGCACACCAGTCCCTTCCTTGTGGAGCTTCAGGTGGGCACGGAACACAGACTTCAGTCTAGTGAGCATGCAGAGTATAGGTCCGTGCTCAGACCACGGAGCCCTGCTCCGCTGTGGGGTGAGGACAACAGAGAAGGCATTTCCAAGGAAGCGGCATCCACCGGGATGAGACAAAGTTGTTTGAGTGAGGGGGAGTGAGGGAGAGCATGCTGCAGGCAGAAAGAGCTGCTTGCTAAAGGACCCCCTGGGGAAAGGGAGCTCAGCGCTTTCTATGCTTTTGAGAAAATGAAGATCGGAATAGCTGGAAAGTAGAGAGCAAGAAGAACATTGCACAGAATGGGCCTGGATAGGTAAGGAGGTGTCAGATCCCCAGGGCTGTTAAAGATTTTGGGTTTTCACTTAGGAACAGGAGCCAGGGATTTGGCAGAAGGATCATTAGCTTTGGTTTGAAGAGATCTTCCCGAATGTGTGTGAAGAGGAGACCGGAGCTGGTGGAAGCTAGAGATGGAAAGATTAGCTAGGAGGCTCTTCTCCAGGCAAATGAGGCAAGCATCTCCGGCCAGGGTGATGATGATGGAGAGAGAGGACGGGAAGCAGAGGGCATCGGGGGGGAGATCAAAGGCCGTGGCACTGGGTGGACATAGGAGAGGGAGGTGGCAAGGAGGGAGCTGGGTTTCTGTCATGTGGAACTACACGAAGATGATGCCATCAAGTGCAGGAGGGAACATGGGAAACAGATGAGGTTTGAGGCAGGGTTTAGGGTAGAGCAGTGTAAATCTTGAGTCCATGATTTAAATAACTTGAGTGGTTTAAATTAATATTTAAATAAATCAAGGGACAGTCATGTGGAAATACCAGGGAGGCAGCTGCAAATGTCAGTTTGGAGGTCAGGGGAACATACACAGGTGGAGTTACAGATTTGGGAGGTGCCGGGCACATAGGTGGTAGTGGAAGCCATGAGCTTGGAAGAGATTTCCCACTAGGAGAATGTGGAGTGAGACAAGAGGATGGCAGAGGCCCAAGGCCAGCACAATCGCCAAGTGGAAGAGGTTAAGGTGCAAAGAGGAACAAGGAGGAATGTCTAAAGAAATAGAAATAAAACCCGGAGTGCTTGATGTCATGCAAACCGAGGGGAAAACGTGTTTTGAAGAGGGAATGGTCTAGGGTAAAATGCTGCAGAGAGGCTGCGTGAGAGAAGAACAAAAATGTCTGTTGGTTCAATACATGGATGACCACACCGAGCTGCTTGTGTGGATTCAGGGTGGCAGATTGGCAAGGAGTGTGGAGTGAGGAAATGCAGCCATTGTGTTTGACAAGTCTGGCAATTTGTCTTGTTTGCAGTGGGATATGTGTCGAGCTCCCCGCTAGTGGAGCAGAAGGGTACCATTCAGCTGAGGATTTTCCTAAGTGAAAAAGTAGTGAGCAAGTGACAGCTCCCCTACACTAGTCCACATGTATTCTGCACAAAGATGCGGTGGGCCCAAGGCCTTGGACTGCAGTCACCTGCTTTCCACGTCCACACAGTGAAGTGTGGTATGCCCAGATACTCCATATTCTGGCTTTTTTTTTTTTGGGGGGGGGGTGTCTAATTTGGTATTTATTGAGACTCAAAAAACACTACCCACAAATGAAAGAATGGATAAACTGGACTTCAGCAGAATGAAAAACTGCAACTTATGAAAAAACATCATTAAAAAAATGAAAAGACTAGCCAGAAACTGGAATAAAATATATCTGTCTCTTTGAGTTTTATCCAGAACATATAAAGAACTCTAAAAACTTTTTTTTTGGCGACAGGATCTCACTCCATAGCCCAGTGTGGAGTGCAGTTGTACAATCATAGCTCACTGCAGCCTCGTATTCCTTGGGCCCAGGTGATCCTCCCACCTCAGCCTCCTGAGTCACTGGGACTACAGGTGCTTACCACCATTCCTGGCTAATTTTTAAATGATTATTTGTAGAGACAAGATCTCAGTATGTTGCCCCAGCTGGTCTTGAACCCTTAGGCTCAAGTGATCCTCCCACCTCGGCCTCCCAAAGTGTAGGGATTAGAGGCAGGAGCCACCATGTCTGGCGAACACTTAAAAACAAGTTGACATTCAACTCTATTAAAAAATCAGAGAAAAAGGCCAGGCGCGGTGGCTCACGCCTATAATCCTAGCACTTTGGGAGCCAAGGTGGGTGGATTGCCTGAGGTCAGAAGTTCGAGACCAGTCTGGCCAACATGATGAAACCCCGACTTTACTCAAAATACAAAAAAATTAGCCAGGCATGGTGGCATGTGCCTGTAATCCCAGCTACTTGGGAGGCTGAGGCAGGGGAATTGCTTGAAGCAGGGAGGTGGAGGTTGCAGTGAGCCGAGATAGCACCACTGCACTCCAGCCTGGGCGACAGAGAGTGATTCTGTCTAAAAAAAACCAAAGAAAAGAAAGAAAAAGAAAAAAATCAGAGGAAAAAAAGAAACCACATAATTTGAGAGAGACAAAGAATAAAAATAAAAATAAATCAGCAAAAATTTGAATAGACATTTGACAAAAGAAGGCACACTAATGGCTAAGTAGCATAAGAAAAGATATAGAACATGACTCTTCATCAGGAAAATGTGAATTAAACCACATACCTTAACCACACAGGTCTCAGATATCCCAGGATACCCCTGGGCTTGAAACTTCACACTGGCTCTTCACTCCAGCTGCAATACTCTTCCCAGATATCTGCATGACTCTCTTCTAAGGCTTGCAAGGGCTTGATCCTGCTGCTCTTGCTAGTACAGACCCTGCTCATTTTCTGTCCCTCTTGCTTGGTGTTCATCACGAGGATCAGCATGGCTGTCCCCATACAGCTGGTGTGGTGTCATCCTCCAGTGATTCCTATCTCTTGGTATATATAACCCTGTTTAGTTTCATTCTATTACAAAGGGCCCACCCATGAAGCCAATAAGATGTTGCAGAAATTATGGCATGTGACTTCCAAGACTAAGCTATAAAAGACACTGTGGCTTCTACTTGGCTCTCTTTTGGATCACTCATTTTGGGAGAAGCTAGCGGCCATCTTGTGAGGATGCTCAAGAAGCCCATGTGGCTAGAAACTGAGGCTTCCCATCCATACCCAGCACTAACTTGTTGAGCATGTGAGCAATCCACCTTGTGAGTGTCCTCTAGCCCCACTGGGCCTTCTGAGGATGGCAGCCCTGGCTGACATCTGACTGCAACCTCCTGAGACACCCTGCACCAGCACCATCTAGCTAAGTCTCTCCTGCACTCCTGACCCAGAGAAATTATGTGAAATAATGAATGTTTACTGTTTTTAGTTGTTAAATCATGGGATAATTTTTTATGTGGCAATTGATGACTAATACAGATGGGAAGGAATATGTTGCTCCAATTTGGCCTTGGATGTAAGCCACATTCTCTTAACCACTGAGAAAGCTTGTATTTCATCCTTCCAACTTTGCTTTCTGTGTTTATCCTTCAGTTCTGAACCTACAGAAAGGGGAGAAAGGAGAGAGTGAGAGAGAAATCCCAAAAAAGAAAGCTTTAAGGAATCATATGCAATATAACCCACATTTCTGACCCCACCCAAGAAACGCAGCAAAATATATGTTGCTGTTTAAACCTTTGAGTTGTGTTTGTGGGGCCTCAGTCATGTGAAAATAACACACAGATGGGGGAGCTGATGCATGATGAAGTCATTTTCCTGAAGATCACACAAAAATAAATGGCAGGGCTGCTGGTGAAATGGTTCTGGAGCCACATGCTAAAGCCGTGTGAAGTGGAAAGCAAAGGTGGTGGGACCATCTTTTCCGAGACGCACACCACCACGGAGAGGACACAGCATTGCTGAGGGAGGCATTTTCTAGGGCAGGTTCAGCACCCTTCTCTGCAGCCCCTGTCGGGTTTTCCCTAGATCCAGAAGAGAAGTGTGTGGAACTAAGTGCTTCAACAGCAACTCTCAAAACCTTACTCTAAAAGCATCCTTAAGGATCCCAAGGGAAGGTAAAAGGAGGCAAACCCCAGAGATAAACCCCTGGCAGTCCTCTGATCACACAGGGGGAGAGCATCCTCCCCGCCACCCCCTTCAGACTCGCACCAGCCTGGCAGAGGGACAGCCTGAGCCTGTCCGGGAAGTTTGGTAATGATTTTGCCACCCAGTTGAGGAGGGGTTGGGATCTTCTCCCATTCTCCTACTGGATTTACAGCAGCTCCTAGGAATGAGAACTGCGTGCGATATTTCCCCATACAAATTGGGTAGAGATAGTCCGACACCTAAAATAATTTTAACAGAGGTAACGGGTTAGGGCTGGCTTAGTCATTTTGTCTGCAGGCCATAGTAAGAGAGTTTTTATTTCTGGACATGTCTGAGGCTTCAGGTTTGGGACCGAAGGCCAGGGCTCTCCCTAATTCACTCCAATTAAGAGGGCTTGGTACTCCAGCAAAAACACCAAACAAACCGCTGGATAATCAGTTAAAAGATCAAGCTCACAGAACAAGCAACTGAGATGCTGGGGAATCCAATTCCTTCCTCTAAGAGAGGAAAAACAAAGACCTTTGCATGTGCTGAGCAAAACCAAGAACAAGTAAGAAAATATGCGATTTGAATTGCGTTCAAAATGTCTTTTATAAGTGAAGCAAATTACTTCTGCATGTTCTGGGGCTCTGCAGAGAACAAATAGTGTTCTGCCTTTAATGGGTAAAATTATACAATTTGCTTTTAACAGTAAACCAAAAGCCGCGGTGGCTTCAGATAGCATCACGCTCCAGAAGACTCCCTCCACGCAGCTCCACCCCTGGCAGTTTTGCGCATTTGGGGGGGAAGCGCTTGTCCCCACCGATCTGGGAGGGCGCCGGTGCCGACGCGGCCTGATTGTTTTCTGAACATTTCCTTTTGCGAGCTTTCGCTTATCTTCTTCCTGACTCACCGCTGGTGTCTGGGACCCGGTGTCTCTCTGACTTGTCCCGGTGCGCAGTGCAGCCCGGAGTTACTGATTTGTGACCTAGTTCCCCGGGTGTCTCGACACCGAAAGTGGGCGGCAACCGCTCTGGGCGCCTCTCCTGCAAGGGGCAGCCCTGCAGAACTCCCGCTGACGACCCCAAGACGCCCCCTTTGTGTCCAAGCGTTCCGAGGCTCACGCTCGAGGGCGGGCGCGGGAGGCGGGTCGGGGCCCCAGCAGCGGCCCCTGTTCCCCGGCGTCGCTCCCGCCGCTCACGCGTTCCCCCGGTAGGGGGCGCCGGCGCCGGCCTCGCTCTGCCCATCGGGGCGGGTGAGCTGGGACCCTGCCTCCTGCGCGTCCGCCCGCGGTCCGCCCCCCGCACTCGTCCCGGCGGCGGGCGGGAAGCCCCAGCCCGCGCCCAGGAACGGCCCCAGCCCGCGCCCAGGAAAGTCCCCAGCGAACTTGCGCCGAGGCCCGAGCCGAGCTGCGCATCCAGGCCGGGAGAAGAGGACCACGACGAGTCCTCGAAGTGGTCCCATTTGCGAAGCGCCGGGGGAGAAAGAGGAGCGGACGCGCGGCAGAAAGGGGTGGTGGCGCCCGGCCACGCGCCCCGGCCCGAAGCTCAGAGGGCGGCCCGGCTTCCACTGCCTGCGGCATGGCCCGGAGCTCGGCGCTCCCGCGGCGGACGCTGCTGTGCATCCCGGCCGTCTGGGCGGCCGCCGGGCTCCTGCTCTCGGTGTCCCGGACCTCAGGTAGGATTCGGCGCGCCCGCTCGTGCGCAGGCGGTGGCTCGCGGCTGGCTCCACCGGCTCTTCCTTCGCCACTCTGCTCCCGGCCGCCGCGCCGGCGCCCGTGATCCCGAACGAGGGGCGCTGGGCAGGGCCATCTGCCCCGCACCCCCTGCCGCCTCGGGCTGGTTACAGTAAGCGGCTCTCTGGGGGACGCTTAAGTGTTTCCAGAGGCTGAGGGCAGGCGGGGGCGGCGGGGGAGCCTCTTGCCGGCGCTTCCCAAGGGTCGCGAGTGGGAGCGCGAGTGTGAATGAGAGTGCGCGCCCGGGGCCCGGGACCTGAGTCCGCAGATGTGCCCTGAGGATCCCAGGACCCGGTCTTTCTCCCCCAGGGTCTTCCTCCTTCAAGGGCACCCGGCCCCGAGTGTCCCCCGTGTGTGCCGGAGCTCCCCCCCAGGGCGGCCTGATGCCTAGCAGAAACCCGGGTCGGACGAGGCCCGGGAGAAGCGACTCTTGTGGCGGGGGTTGGGGCGCCGGCTGCTCCCGGGTCCTGACTTTCCCAGCCCGTGGGCCGCTTGATGGAAACGGGCTCTTTGGCTTCCCTTCTGTTGGTCCCTGAAACCACTCTTCCACCCCTCTGGGGTGGCCGAAGTGGCGTGTGATCTGGATTGAAATGGCTTATGACTGGGATCAGGGGTCCCTGGGCCGCGGGGGCCCGGCCGCCTTCTGACCGTGCCCGGGAACCCCGGGACCTGTAGGAGGCACGCGGCGGGAGGGGCGGGGCCCGGCTCCGGGGTGGGCTTTTCTCTAGGGCCCCACTTCCCCCGGGTCCTTGCGCGGCCTCGGGTGCCTGGACCCAGGGCTCAGAGGAACCGCAGGGAGGTTCAGAGGGGCCACTGGGGACCTGCCTAGGATACCTGGAGGAGGCGGTGTTTGTCCTCGCAGTGCAGACTCCAGGAGCACCTACAGCCCGCGCTCCTCTGGCCGGATTCCGGGCACCCTGGGGCGTAGAGGAGGGCGGGCGGGGCCTTCAGATCCCGGAGCGCTAGAGACTGATGGGGTTCACCTTAAGCGCCCGAAATGTGTGAGACGCTCCTTATTAGTAAATGGGCTTCAGTGTTCCCCCTCCCCTGCATTCCTGCAGGCAGATGGGAATCTGGGGACAGTCGCAGGTTGGGGAGACTCTGCTCTTCCTGTGTCCCGCTGGGAGCTGCGCGCTCTAGGTGCCGGGGCCTGCCGCCCTAGCCGGGCCAAGGTACGCGAGTCAGAAGGGCTGCGCAGTCTTTCCTGGGGGTGTTTTGGTTTAAGGAGATGTTGATTACGTCAGACATTCCTAATTACTTGATTTGGGGAAGGCAGCTTGCGTTTATAGCACTGTCCATTAAAACATAAACCGCTCGGAGTGCACGATAAAATAAGTAAACTACACTCTAAGTTGGTATCCATCCCGCAGGACCTCGGCCGATTTCTGCAACTCCTCCCCCAAGAATCTCCCAGGGAGGTGGGGTAAGGGGAGGCGGCTTAAACTCGTTGCTGGATGTGCTGTTGCTTGGCCTTTGCTGGTCACCCTGCGGTTAATTGTCCTGCAAAAACTCCGCCTTTCAGACCGTGAGGGTGAGCGCTGCCTTTGAGGGGCGGTGCTCTGGTGGGGGTTTTGAGATGGGTGATGAGAAAGCACGAAGGTTGTTATAACAGGAAAGTTCCTTGAGTTTTGGGTGGAGGAATTTAAACATTGTCGTAGTTTCCAGTGAATGTAGAAATGTTTTATATGAACAAAGCAATCCGGGGATCGTTTTCTTTAATTTTTGAACTCTGTGTGGAGGTGATTTAGTAGTGAAATACTCGTAATCTTTATAGGGGGAGGGCATAGGATATAATTCTCTTCTTTCTGGACTGCTAGGTTAACAAAATCCAGAAAGTATGGTAATTCTTATTCAAAATATGAGTAAAATTATATGATTTCAGGAGGTTTGGGTGTTTGGGATCTTTTCTGCTGTGAAAAGAAGAGTCCCTGTTATTTGAATATGTTTTATCCACGAAATAATTTATTATGTAAAAACATTTCAGGGTTTTTCTAAAAGGATTTATAATTTCTTATTCCACATTTTAATAGCAAGACTCTGTTTCCTCTGATGACAGATACTAATTTGGGACTATGTACCCCTCCCACGTGGGGTAGGTGGGGGAGGATGGAGCATTAGGGTCCTCCCCAGCTCCCATGTTTGGCAGTGCAGTGTTTACTTTTGGCCCAGATCCCTGGAGTGACGGTGGTAATAAATAATGATAGTAATCCATCTAGAAGAAATCCATCTAGAAGAAAATAAATGGAAACATCTTGAATAAGAAGACTTTGTGGAAAAAGAAAAGTTTTCATGTATATAGTAAGGCAACATATTTTTCTTATTATGGTTGTGTACCAAGCAACGAGCTACACATTTCAAATTTTTCAGTATAATTGTGGGGAACCAGCTTAACACTCATGCCCACTTCATAAAGAATGTCACCCTGAAAATCTGAACACCATAGACCCTATTGTGACATTCAGTGTAACTGAGAGGGCTCTGGAAAGCGAAGCTGAACTTTTAATTAGTAAAGCAAATCAAGGAAAACTGACAAGTTTGCTTTATATTTTAGATGTAAAAAAGCAACATGGGTTTAAAAATGTGCATGTTCCAGAGGTAGTTTTTGGTGACAGTGCTCTGCAGATTTATAAGGCAATGTTAAACAACTTTTTAATTTTTATTGTGAAATGTTTTTTATTGTTTATTCAAAGTGCCACTGTAATTGGTGTTTGTATGTCTCTCTGTTACGGTGTGGTTTGCAGTAAATCACTGGTTGCTCCTTAAACGGTTAGCCTGAATTTAACCTCCAAGACTTTAAGTCTGGCAGAGTCTGAATTTTACACTGCTCTTTTCTTTGGAAGCTCTTCTGAAATCAGCGGAATAAAATGCAGGGGTAGGAATAAAATGCTCATCTGACAGGTAGGGAAGATTAATCCCGTTAGAAAGGTTGCAGCTGCAGGACTGGCACTCCTTTAAAATGCATTCCCTGGGAGGCCAGGATGGGAAAAGTTATCATTATTGAAATGGGAACTGGATGTGAAGGACTTGGGCTCCCTAATCTGCAGGACCTGGCTAGTCTGTTGTAGTGCTGGAAATTTGTGTACTCTTTGTAATCCTTTCCCTTGGAGAGTTCTAATTATATAATTACACATTTTAGTCAGGGGAAAGAAAATATACTACAAAATGTTACTCCTACCCAAGGTTTATAACCATCTTCTAAAATGGGTCTTTGATGACAGGCCTTTTGGTGTTTATCTGGCCCATTCCTTGGGAACCTGGAGGGGGACACTGTGAAGGACTCCCTTTTCCCTCTCCACCCCCAATCAGTCTGTGGTTTCCACGTGGTGAAGGGCTGGGCGGCCCAATTTTGGGTTTACCTTGAGGTGCCTCCCTGGAGGCTCCTGGGGCAGGCTCTTCTCTGAACCTGCCCATCGGTTGTGACTCCGTACATTGTCATTAGGATATTTCCTTTTTGGGAGCCCCGCAATGACCACCAAGTGGACCCCGTGAATACCAAGCATGTAAGGTTTCAAAGGAAAGAAGCCAGGGAGCTTTGCTTTGCAGAGGAAGCATGGCTGGTTAGGTCTGGATTTTTATTGGTTGCACCCCAGCTGCATGGCCAATAGCAATTTCATGAAGGGACTGTTGGGCTGAAAGGTCTGGCTTTTGAAAACATTGCTTCTTAATGACCCTTTGGGCTCTCAGGTTCTGCATTGTCCCACGGCACCGCCATAACACTGCTAAGGATTTCAGCGGGAAGTATGGGGGTTCTTTGAGTTTTCAAAGTAAAAATCCAAGCAACAAGAGGCGCTCCGGCCCATTAATTATGGCTGCAACTGGCCAGGATTTTGTAGCAGCCGCCTTTTTCTAGCATGTATTTATTTGGTTTTGTTGAGGAGCTTGCCAAGTTGGAAACGAGGGCGGGACAGCTTTGCTTGCGTGTGCAGTTGTCAAAAAATATGTCTGGGGTGTAATCTGCTTAAAATCATAGTCGTAGAGTGGCCAAAGAATTGTTGAACAGTGTTGGGATTTTCATAAAGCTTTTACAAAATAGGGAATTTTATTGGTGGTTTGCACTGTTTTTGGGATTTCTGTGGGTGTTTTCTTTTCTTTTAAGCCCTATCTCTGAAAGAAGCAAAAAACTCAAAAGCCAAAAGGAAGGAAATAATTACAGAAAAATGTAGCCTAATTCGACTAAGTAGTTTGTCCTCTAAAAAGCCTCAAGTTCCAGTGGGAAGTGGTGTGTGTGTCTTTAATTGTCGCTGGAATGAGCTTCAGTAAGCACTCTGTCACTTTCTAGATGTTATCAGAGGAGAATGTGGCGGCTGCTTCAAGTCCTCCCTGAGTGGGGGAGGGTTCCCCCTAAATCCCCAAATGTGCCCAGCCTAATGGTTTCCACACCCTCCTGGAGGGATAGTTAACACAATGGGGGGTTAAATTAAGGAAACATTTAGGCCTGAACTCCTCCATGTAGGCCTGTGCTGTGGAATATAGTAGCCACCAGGCACATACAGCTATATAAGTTAAAATTAATTAAAATTAAAATGAATTAAAGATTCAGTTCCTCCCCCTTCACTGGCTTCATTTCAGGTGTCAGTAGCCACAAATTGCTATGTAAAAATGTCATTGGGATTTTAGTAGAGGTTGCATTGAATCTGAAGATGGCTTTGAGTAGTATTAACACTTTTTTTTTTTTTGAGTTAAGCTCTTGCTTGGTTACCCAGGCTGGAGTGCAGTGGTGAAATCACGGCTTACTGTCTCTGGCCTCTACCTCCTGGGCTCAGGTTATCCTCACATCTTAACATCCCAAGTAGCTGGGACCACAGGCACAGGCTACCGTGCCTGGCTAATTCTTTGATTTTTTTTTTTTGTAGAGATGGAGGTACAGCTGTGTTGCCCAGGCTGGTTTCGAACTCCTGGGCTGAAGAGATTCCCCACCCCCACCCCAGTCCTGGGATTATGGGCATGAGCCACCTCGCTGGCCATTATCTTAACAGTATTGTCTTCCTGTCCATAAACATAGGATGTCTTTCCATTTGTTATATCTTTCATTTCTTTCAGCAGTGTTTTTTTTCGTTTTCAGTGTATGAGTCTTTTGCCTCTTAAGTTAAATCTATTCCTGAGTATTTTATTCTTTTTGAGCTATTGTAATTGGAATTGTGTTTTCTTAAAGTTCCTTTTCACATTGCTCACTGGTAGTGCCCGGATATGTAACGTATTTTTCGCGTCGATTTTCTAATCTGCAAGTTTGTGGCATTTGTTTATTAGCTCAAATAGCATTTTTGTAGCTCTTATTCTATATGAAAGGTCATATCATCTACAAATAGACATAATTTTACTTCTTCCTTTCTAATTTGGATGCCTTTTATTATTTTTGGCCTTGCCTAATTGCTCAGGGTCTAGAACTTCCAATACAGTCATAGGCGGGAATAAAGATGTTTCAGACGATGGACTGCGTATATGACACTGGTCCCATAAGATAACACTACTGTGTATGACTGTACCTTTTATATGGTTAGATACACAAATACTCACCATCATGTTACAGTTGCCTACAGTATTCAGTACAGCCACATACTGTACAGGTGTGTACCCTAAGAAAAGTAGGCTACACCACATAGCCTAGGTCTGCAGTTTGTGTGAGTATACTCTACGATGTTCATATGATGATGAAATTGCCCAGGGATGCATTTCCAGAAAGTACCCTCATCATTGAGCGATGCATGACTGAACTGTGTTGAACAGAAGAGGGGAAAGTGGGCATTTTTGTCTTGTTCCTTATCTTGGAGGAAAAGCTTTCAATCTTCTAACATGGAGTGTGATGTTTGGTAGGCGTTTGTCATATATGGCCTTTATTATGTTGAGGTGGTTTCCTTTCTGTTAGTTTATTCTCATTGTTTGGTATGTTTTTGACTTTGGAACATGTTAACATTCTACGAGTTCAAAGAATAAATCACTAAAGACAGCAGGAAATGAGATTTTTTTTTTTTTTGAGACAGAGTCTCCCTCTGTCACTCATGCTGGAGTGCAGTGGCACGATCTCAGCTCACTGCAACCTCTGCCTCCCAGGTTCAAGTGATTCTCCTGCCTCAGCCTCCTGAGTACCTGGGATTACAGGCGCGTGCCACCACGCCTGGCTAAGTTTTGTATTTTCAGTAAGAGACAGGGTTTCACCATGTTGGCCAGGCTGGTCTTGAACTCCTGGTCTCAAGTGATCCATCCACCTCTGCCTCCCAAAGTGCTGGGATTACAGGCGTGAGCCAGAGCCACCTTGCCCTGTGGAAACTAGAACTGAATGCAAGCAAGCACATAAACCTAACTGTGTTACAAATGAGTAACGTGACTGCACAAATGGGGAGGGGCATGGGACTGGGGACTGAGTTCAAGTAAATGTTGGACTCAGTGCTTTCACTGTGTATCCTCAGCCTACAGCAGAAACAACAACCTGAAAGCAAAACTGGCACCCTTCCGAGTAGTAGGTTTGATTTTCATAGTGGTATGGGTGTATCAATTCTGAAATGATTTTGTGTGCATTGTGGGAGTGGACAAATGAGAAGTGTGTTAACAGGGTTGCAGCCAGGATGCTCACTGAGGAAGGAGGGAGATAATAAGGGTGGAATGGGGAAAGGAAGAATCTGGAGGGGTTGGATTGGAATTGGAGGAATCAGTGTAACTCATAATTTCACTGATACATATTTGGCATATATTATATTAAATTATGAACCGTAATTTGTAAAACATATTTTATTCTATACATAACAGAATTTCTTAGCACCTCATCAGCAGTGAGCTTTCTTAGTACCCGCCCAGAAATGGGTTTCTCAATATCGTTACATCTTAAAGGAGTTAGAGAGCCTTGGAGGAATGACTGATTATGGGGCTGGGACAGGGAAAGATACACGATAAGCCTGAAACATGCCCTTGTGTGAGAACGTAAGTGAGTGGTGAAAAGTGGTGGGGGCATGGCCAATGTACTCCTTGAAGGAGTTTCAGCCAAGTCTGGGACCATTTAGGCATCCGAATAAATAAGGACAAGCATGGATTATATACAAAGAACAAAATAGGCATCCTGGACTCACCATTGATAATAAGTACGCAACTACATGTGTGAGTTTCCTAGGCCTGCTGTAACAAAATGCCATAAACAGGGTGACTTAAAAACCAGAAATGTCTTCCTCCACAGTTTTAAGGCTGGAAGTGCAAAATCAAGGTGGCGGCAGGGCCACAATCCCTCCCGGGGCACTAGGGAAGAATCCTTTTTTGCCTCTTTTAGTTCCCAGTGGCTCCTGGTGTCCTTGGTTTGGGGCTGTGTCACTCTGACTTTTATCTCCATTTTCACATGACCTTTTCTTGTAAGGACACCAGTGATTGGATTTAGGGACCACTGTAAATATAGGATGATTTCATCTCATGTTCCTTATGACTGCTGGAAAGACTATTTCCAAATAAAGTCACATTCTGAGCTTCTGGGTGGATGGGGAAGCACTAGTTTACTGTAAAACCTAAGTGGGGGGTGGGAAAGAGAGGGCACTTCCTAGAGCAAAGTGCCATCTGATAAATGGGAGGCGAGTTGGGAATATGACATTTTGCAGCAATGACTGTATGGATGGATTTGGGCAGGCATCATGAATGAGTGCTAAACTCATTTAAGGAGACATGTTTGATGAGGAGCAGGAAATGTTCATGGTCACAAAGAATTTCCCCACAGATTCCTTGTCGGCAAGGGGACAGTTAGTAACTATAGATTGGCGAGATGTGCATGCCAATACCTGGGTGGTCCAGGTTAACATCACAGGTTTGGGCAGCTGGATGCCGTCCTTTGCAAGAGCACATATCATTTAGGTTGCTTTCCATGTGGGGGATGAGTCTGATTATGAGCAAAAATCAGCAAACCAAATGGAGGGACATTCTGTGGAACAATGGTCTATAGCACAAATCATCGATGACATGAGAGATAAAACAGGACAGGCCAGGTCCAGCTTGAGAAAACCATAGGGGCCAGGAGCAGTGGCTCACACCTGTAATCCCAGCACTTTGGGAGGCTGAGGCTGGCAGATCACTTGAGGTTAGGAGTTCAAGACCAGCTTGGCCAACATGGTGAAACCCTGTCCCCACTAAGAATACAAAAGTTAGCTGGCTTTGGTGGCTCACGCCTGTAATCTCAGCTACTAGGGAGGCTGAGGCAGGAGAATTGCTTGAACTCAGGGGGCGGAGGCTGCAGTGAGCTGAGATTGTGCCACTGCACTCCAGCCTGGGCAACAGAGCAAGACACTCTCAAAAAAAAGAAAGAAAAGAAAACCACAGGGACAAGGCAGTCCAGTGCATATGCTGGCTCTGACCCTGTGCTGGAGGAAAAAAACACACTGTCGTGGATACTAATGGAACCGCTGAGGAAATTGGAAGGTGGGCATAAGTTATTTAAACACGCTGTCAAACTTTGCTTCCCTGAGTTTGTTAGTTGTGCAGAGGTGGTGTAAGAGGATGTCTTTGCTCATAGGACATACAAGCTGCCGTGTTAAAGGATACAGGGACTTGATGTCTGCAGCCTACTATTGTCTCAGACGATGATGAAGCTTGTAGGGCAAGAGTGGCACATTAGTGAAACTGGGCAAAGAGTAGAGGGGGAGTTTCATGCACCATTCTTGCCACTTCTCTGTAAAGGTGAAATGGTTTCAAAGTAAATAATTAAATAGGTTAAATTCTAACGGTGTGTGGCTGAAGCCAGTGCAATCAACAATGGAGTTTAGCACATGCTGTTAGAAGAAAGATTCAAGGCACGCGCCGTGGCTCACACCTATAGTCCTAGCACTTTGGGAGGCCAAGATGGGCAGATCACCTGAGGTCAGCAGCTGAGGCCAGGCTAACATGACGCAACCCCATCTCTACTAAAAATACAAAAATTATACAGGTGTGGTGGTGGGCGTCTGTGATCCCAATGACCTGGGAGGCTGAGACAAGAGGATCACTTGGACCCAGGAGGTAGAGGTCACAGTGAGTCGAGATTGAGCCACTGCCCATCCAGCCTGGGCAACAGAGCAAGACTGTGTTTCAAAAAATAAAAATAAGAAAAATGACTCGAACAGTTATGATTTTATTGGAAATGGTGTCACAGGATGCGATACCCAGGTTCTTTTGAGGCCAGACAGCATTTCATTAAAGGTACTGAAAATCTCTGTCTAGTTTCTGGATAGCCCCAAATTTTCTGATTTTTCTTTCTTAAGATTTTTATTATAGAAAACTTTCAACAGACATAGACTAGTGCAGTCAACCGCTGTATATTTTTCACTCGGCTTCATCGGTTACCACGTTTATTTTGCCTCATTTCCCCTGGCCTGCTTAACAGGCCCCACACATCCTTGTTTACCTGAAAATACTTCAGCATGAATGGTAAGAACTGTTTTTTTCACAGCATCTCAATACTGTGACCAGCGAGAAGCCCTGGTGTTACCTGATACCCAGTCCTGCTGGAAATGGCCTTTCTCACTTGCTTTGCGCCCAGTGGGGCTGAGTTGCCCTGAATGCAGCCCTGCTCTTGGGTTCCTGTGGGCTTGGAAGTTCAGAATTCTGGAAGGTGTTGCTTCCCTGCATCACACAGGCCGTGGCCCCCTGGGTGCAGAACCCAGGAACCTGGGCTCTGAGTGGCTCCGAGTCTCTCTTGGACGTCTTGGTGCAGGTGCGTGTGGGGTGGGGCCCAGAGATTCAACCCACGGGGCATCTGCTGAGCCTTGTTTAATCCAGTCCTTCCCAGTCCTATTCATTCGGGAACGCTCTTTTGGTGAGAGCTCTTCTACCACCTACTTCAGCACACTGTGGCATGGACCATTCTCCACTTTACTCAGAACCCTGGGTTTATGAAAACAACTGTAGTATTAATGTGTAGAAAGGACGGAGGAGGCACTTTCACCTCCAGGTGTTTACTACTTGTCTTCTTTTTTCCAACAACAGCCACAAAATACGCAGTTTTCTGTTTCTCGGTGTAGAGGCTTTGACATCCCACTGTGGGACGGAGAGATGGTCTTTACCACAGAGAGAACAGATGAGGGATCAACATCCAGAGCACATAAAAGAATTCACAATCGCTCCAATTAAATGAGGGACAAAAGGTACAGTCAGGCAGTTTGCAGAAGAACAAATACCAAAGGCCACAAACTTGTGAAAAAAATGCGGCCTTACCAGGATTGAAGAAAATGCAAATTATAAAACAGTTATCTCAAGCTCTTTTGACTCATTGGATTGGCTGAAATCAGAAGTGGGTAATAAGGAGCATGAAAACTGGAGCGTGGCATTAGTGGTGCAGGACTGGCCACATGTGGGGGCCATTTGACGTTACTTGTTAATATTTATTTAATTTATTCATTTATTTGGGACAGAGTCTTGCTCTGTTGCCCAGGCTGGAGTACAGTGTCGCCATCTTGGCTCACTGCAACCTCCACCTTTCAGGTTCGAGTGATTCTTCTGCCTCAGCCTCCTGAGTAGCTGGGACTACAGGCATGTGCCACCATGCCCGGCTAATTTTTTGTAGTTTTAGTAGAGACAGGTTTCACCATGGTAGCCAGGATGGTCTCAATCTCCTGACCTCGTGATCTGCCTGCCTTGGCCTCCCAAAGTGCTGGGATTACAGGTGTGAGCCACCGCACTGGCCACTTGTTAACATTTAAAATGCACATACTGGCAGGGTGCGGCGTCTCATGCCTGTTATTCCAGCACTTTGAGAGGCCGAGGAGGGCAGATCACCTGAGGTCAGGAGTTTGAGACCAGCCTGGGCAACGTGGTAAACCCCGTCTCTACTAAAAATACAAAATTAGCTGGGTGTGGTGGCTCATGCCTGTAGTCCCAGCTACTTGGGAGGCTGAGGCAGGAGAATCGCTTGAACCTGGGAGGTTGCAGTGAGCCGAGATTGCGCCACCGAACTCCAACCTGGGCAATAAGAGTGAAGCTCCGTCTCAAAAAAAAATGCGCGTACTCCAGTACTCTAAAGAAATACTCATGCTCTTTGCAGCAGCATTTGCAGGAGTGAAACATTGGAAACATCTATGTGTCTTTTAATGGGAGCCAAATAAATGGTACCAGTTCTCAACTGTGGGTTATTCTACAAATGCATGTGAATATGGGAACCTACTGATGCGAATAGAGGGAGATTTCAAAGGAGATTCTGAGTGGGGGAGAAGAACGGTACAGAGGAGAGAAATGTACACACTTATTTAAAAACTCTCACCTTCTTCCTTTCATTTCTGTGGAGATACCGATCTGTAGAATAAGATCCCTTTTTTTCTTTTTGAGAGGAAGTCTCGCTCTGTTGCCCAGGCTGGAGTGCAGTGGGACAATCATAGCTCACTGTAGCCTCCACCTCCCAGGCTCAAGTGATCCTCCTGCCTCACCCTCCCACATAGCTAACATTACAGGTGTGTGCATCACATTTACTTCACATTTGTTTTTTTTGAGACGGAGTATTGCTCTGTCACCCAGGCTGGAGTGCAGTGGTACAATCTCAGGGTTTACTGCAACCTCCGCCTCCCAGGTTCAAGCTGATTCTTTCGCCTCAGCCTCCCGAGTAGCTGGGATTAGCTACCAACATCTGGCTAATCAAAAAAAAATTTTTTTTTGTTTTTGTAAGAGACAGAGTCTCACTATGTCGTTCAGATTGGTCTCCGACTCCTGGCCTCACGCCATCCCTCCACTTTGGCCTTCCAAAGTGTCAGGATTACAGGTGTGCCACTGTGCTTGGCCTAGAATAAGATCTTAAAATATACAAATATCAAACTAACTCAGGGGTTACCCTGGAGAAGATGAGGGGGTTGGTCAAAGGTGGTGTTCTATTTTAGCTGCAGTTGTTTATTTACTTATTCATTCTAACAAGGAAGCTGCTCTCATGTCATTAACAAAATTTAGGTTGGGCACGATGGCCCTTGCCTTTAATCCCAGCACGTTGGGAGGCTGAGGTGGGCGGATCACTTGGAGTCAGGAGTTGGAGACCAGCCTGGACAACATAGCAAGATCCTGTTTCTACAAAAATAAAAATGAAAAATTAGTCGAGCATGGTGGTGCATACCTGTAGTCCCAACTACTCGGGAGGTTAAGACAGGAAGATCACTTGAGCCCAGGAGTTCAAGGCTACAGTGAGCTATGATCACTGCACTCCAGCCTCTGTGACAGAGCGAAACTGTGTCTCAAAAAAAGAAAAAGACTCAGGGTCTTTTTGTGCATTGTCACTCCTGTGCTAGTAATCACTTTGTCGAATCCTTTCTTGAAGCTCCTGGGGAAGACATCTCTACAAATTGGGACAAGTGAGTCAGGGGCTGCTGCTGTGAGGGCCTCTTTCCCTTCATCTCCCTCGTTGCTTTGTAAGATTCTTTGTCTGGCTCTGACCAGAGGAGAAGGTGAGGAAGAAGGTGGGAAGTCAGCTGATTGAGTAGGCTGTGGCAGTTCATATGTGATTTGGGGTGCATCTGGACCCTTGGGGCGTCTGGATCTGCGGGGAGTCCAGTGAGGAGTTAGAGAAATGGGAGTTTGAATTCTGAGAAACTCGCCTCCTCCTCTGGGTTTGCAAACTCCCCACCAGGAGAGCCTCTGGGCTTCACAAATATTTGATCTACATTCCATTTTAAGCATATTTAACATTTTTAAAATTATCATGAAAGCCTCCACTCAAGTTTGCTTCCTGCCAGACCAACAGTGCATCCACAGGCATCTCTGGGTCAGCTTGTTTTAGTGCAGACTGAAGCAGGCGTCTCTGTTTAATTCTATAATCCCGAGTTTGCATTGTGAACTCTTGATAAAATACTTTAGCTTGTGTTACTGGCCACAGAAAAAAAAATCATAATTTTCTTGATATTTTGAAACTAAAGCAAAAGATGGGAAATCTAAAGGATATTGAGGTAGAAATATGATTAGAGCTGCTTCCTAAACTTGCAGTTTCAAGTTTTTATGGCCATTATAAGGGTGTTCCCGGTTACTGACTTTTTAACAGGGAATATTACACTGTTATCTGTTGAATTGCTCAAAACAAGATATGTTGAAGTCCTTACTCCCAGTATCTCAGAATGTAGCATTATTTGGAGAAAGTCTTTACAGAGATGATAATTTAATGCAATGGGCTCTAATCCAATGTGACTGGAGTCCTTAAGGGTCAATTTGGCCACAGGCCAGCTCACACAGCGGTAGATGATATGCAAAGTGGCTGAAGATAAGAGACCACAGGCAGAAGATGCTCGGCCGAGGACCCTCAGAAGGAACCACCCCTGCCAACTCCTGGCCTCCAGAGCTGTGACACAACAGATTCTTATTGTTCAAGCCGCTCAGTTTGTGGTGCTTAGTTATGGTGGCCCTAGGAAGCTAACACATGATTCTACCTGTGTTTGCTAATCAAGTGCCGCTCACTGTTGATTTTACTTTTTGGGTTTCTGCCTAAGAATGAACTTGATAAAAAGGTTCTACTGCTAAACAGTTGCTGAGCCTCTGGAGGTGGGGTGGCGGTGGTGAGCTGCCTGGCCCTGGCCCTCAGCGCTGCTGGGCGCTGCGATCAGAAGTTGGGGGCACAGACTCATGAGGCCAGTCCTGGCTGGAGGAGGGGGGGTGCTTCGTGGAGCAGCTGAGGCTGTGGTCTGTGCCCACCACTTGCCATCCCTGCACTTGGCCAGCCCCTTGGACATATGGGGCACCTCTGTGCAGCCTTGTCCTGTGTCCAAGGCCTTCTCTCTAGGGATCATTGGTAGGCTGCCCATCTGTCTCCATCACCTCCCTCCAACTGTTGGCCTGGAGAAGAGTCTTGAGCCATGTAACTTGTGGCTGTGATTGTGGTGCATGATTTCTGCCTCGGGGCATCCCAGATGTCAGAGCAGATGAGGCAGCTCTCCAGGGGCGGGTGCTGGTAGAAAGACAATCTGCGCCTGGAGCCCCCTGATGCCAGGCGGCCAGTGCTAGGGCCCTTGTTTCTCTTACAGGGACCTGGGCAAAAACAAAAAGCCAACAAAAGCAAACATCCTCATGGCGGCTGGGATTGTGGGGCTGTCAGCAAGTGTGATTTATGTGGGACCTGGAAGCCCTTTGAAGTAGGAGACAGAGTGGACAGCCCTGGTCTCCTGGGGAGGCTGTGGCAGCACCAAATGGAGGAAGGAGCTGCTGTCCCCACCCTGGGAGGGTGTATCAGGGAGTTCTCTCACTTTTGTCCCGTCTTCCAAAGCACAGGGGTAGGCCCTGAAGCAGTGGGCAGAAAAAGAAGTGGGCTACATTTGCTCCCCAGCTTTTGTGGAGCCCCCAGGGCAGGGGGCGGGGGTGCTTGGCTGGCCCGCCACTCCTCTGAGGTTTCCTGGTGAATGGCAGCCAAGTCGCTGTTGGGTGCCTGAGGTGGGGTATCCATGGACCGGTGCAAGGAGGAGATCTGCAGTGAGCATATTTGGGGGTGTCAATGTGGACCCAGGTAGCCTCTGGGGACATGGGACTGGAAGGTGACTTTTCACAGGTGGATCCTAGTGGATGCTTTGGTTTGAAATGAAATGTGGAATTCTGTCTTCTGATTGTATTAACAGTGCTGTTAAGAACATAATTACATAAGATTCAGCCAGCTTTCTTGACATGCCAGTTTTCCTTTACCATTTGCAACATTTTAGTTTGGAAATTTTGTTTCGGAAATAAAATGTCATTATCATTTTTCTTTGAAAGAAGGAAACGCCATTGTTTCGCAAGGCAGAGCCCAGACACAATTAAATTTAATTAGTCAAGTGTTGTATATGTTTTCCCAGTTCAAATAAGGTTCACGAACTCTTTTTTTGTTGTTGTTGCTGTTTTCTTAACTCTGAGCTCATTTCTTTTCTTTCTTTTTAAGAAAATAATAATTTTAAAAAGAACTAAGATAGTCAAGTTTCTTCTTATTGACCAACCACACTTTTCTGTGGGCCGTAAAAACTCAACTGTTTAAAAATAAAGCAAAATGTAAAAGAAAGAACACAAGCCAAATGAGGGTATACGTTGAACTACTCAGGATTAAGTTTTTAAAAATGCTCTTCATGATTGCTTTCTTCCCCAGCCAGAAACAGGCCTGCTGTGAGCTTTGGGTGTGTGTGTGTGGGTGGGTTGCTGGTGGGGGAGGGATCCTTGTAATATTCAGAGAGTTTTGGGTGGGACCAATTATTTGTTTATAATCCTGAGTATTTATTTGAAAAAAATCGCTATGTGAAAACCCCCACAAAACAATACTACATATTTTCTGTCTTTTATGGAGGCAAATACCTCTAAGCAGCCCTCCTGGTCCTGGGGTATGATCAAAAGGGACAGTAAGCTTTCACTGGACTGTTTAAATTTTCTATTAGAACAGTATATTTAGAACTTAAGTAAAAAACAAGAAAAAACCAAAACAAAATATCTAGTAACATGCTTTAATGATTTTAAAAAAGAAACCAAAACTGAGAAGGGTGTGGAATGAAGAGACCTCCCACTTCTCCCACTTCTCCCTCTCACTCGACTCCCCTATCCGTAAACACTCGGAACGGTCTTTGGGCTTCATTCCCAATGTTTTCTGTGCTCATGGGCTTGTTGGTGCTTCTTCTTTATTTTTAAAAATTGGTGAAATTAGCTTACCATAAAATTAACCATGTTAGAGTGAACAATTCAATGTCATTTAGTCCATTTTGATTGTTACTTGACCATCACTACCATCCAGTTCATTTTCATCACCCCCAAAGGGAATCCTCTATCCATTCACAGTCACTCCCCATTTCCCCCTCCCCCACCTTTTTCCCAGCCTCTGGCAAGCACTAATCTACTTTGTGTCCCTATGGATTTGCCTATTCTGGAAATTTCGTATAAAGGGAGTCATGCAGATTGTGGCCTTTTGTGTCTGGCTTCTTTCACTTAGCATAATGTTTTCAAGGTTCATCCGCATTGTTCCATCCTTTGTTTTTATACACAGTGAGATCTACCATACATACTAAAGTTTGCCGTTTTCACCTAACGATAGTTCTTATAAATCGTTCTATGTTAGTACATGCTAGGCTACATTTTTTAAAACCGTTGTTAATATCTGTCATTTGTGTATACATTGCTAATACCTGTCATTAAAACAAGTTAATAATAACTCTCATTTGCAGTTTATTTCCCTGGTCTCCTGTAGATGTAACATGCTTTAATGATTTTTAGCTATTACTTGAAACAGCTCTGCAGTGAACATCTGTAAACATATGCATTTTTTTCACTATGTGAATATATGTAGAGCCAATTTCCAGTCCAATTCTTTGTCCAAGGTATTATGTTTAAAGTTTTGATAGTGTCTACAAAGTTGTTTTCCCAGAAGGTGGAAGCAGTTTATTTGTTTGCCCAGTAATAATGCATGAACTTTTCAGGTTTTTCTAGGCCCCGACCAACATTGGAAATCATCTGGCATTTTAATCTTAAGAAATATGAAAAATAGAAATGGCATCATAATTCTGTATGTTGACATTTTAACAATTGTCCAACAGGCCAACTGTCCTTATAAGTAATTTGTGTTTCTTTTTTCTGGCAAATAAGTGTTCACTTCCTCTACTAATTTTCTAGTAGTTGTTCTCAATTGCCTCACTGGTTTCTAGGACTATTTCTTCTTTTTTTTTTTTGAGACAGAGTCTTGCTCTGTCACCCAGGCTGGAGTGCAATGGCACGATATTGGCTCACTGCCACCTCCGCTTCCTGGGTTCAAGCGATTCTCCTGCCTCAGCCTCCCAAGTGGCTGGGATTATGGGTGCACGCCACCACACCCAGCTAATTTTTTTTTGTATTTTTAGTAGAGACGGGATTTCTCCACGTTGGCCAGTCTGGTCACCAATCTAAGACTATTTCTAGTAATGTTTAGCCATGTTCCAGATCCTATGAACATGTTTTTTTCCTCAGGTTCTCCTTTGACTTTGCTGTTTTGGGTGGGTTCTTATGATTTAATTTTTTGTGGTTAAATCTTTGGTTCACATGGAATTTAGATCCAGCTTTATTTGCCTCAGAAAAATGAATTGTCCTGAAATTCTTCATTGCATAATCAATTCCTTATCAAAGATTTGAAAAGGAGTTCTCACCTTTTTTCTGGGTACTAAAATCCCATGATAGATAGGTGTTATTTCTGGAAAATTCAGTTTTTAATCTCTTTTAATTATCATAGCTTTCTAAATTTTGGTATTTGTTACCACTAACTCTTTAGTCATTGTTCCCAGAAGTTTAGTGGCTAGTCTCACTTCTTTTTCTAGGTGAACTTTAGAACAATTTTATTATAAGTAAGACAAGTTCTTAAGGGTATAAATTGTCCCATGAGTGTAGCTTTAGCTACAGCTTTCATGGTGTGTTCATGTGGCATGATGTTTCAGTATTCTTTTCCAAAAAGCCTGGCATCTCAATTTTATTTCTTCTGCAAGACAAGTTAAGAAGAAATTTTAATACTTGTAGGGAGTTATTTTGTGGTTTTATTGCATTTTGTGTAGAGCATGTGATCTGCTATGTTCTGGTTTTAGGGAATTTGATTTTTTTTTAATGGCTTAAACTTTGGTTATTATTTGTTACATCTGGTGGGAACTTAGATATAATCTCAGTTAAGAGCAATGCCATTGGTTGTATAGTTTAGTTTTTCTGTATCTTCACTTACACTTATGTTTCCTTTATCTGCCCTAGGTAGAGAGATGAGTTGAAGGTATCCTAACCCATTATTTTGGTCTGTTTCTGTGATTTTGCTGCAGATTTTGTGTTGTGTTTTTGGACACTGGGATGTCTCTTACATATATTCATGGCAGAACCTCACTGAGAATTCTGCCCTTAACCATTTTAAAGTGTCCCTTTTGTTTCTAATTGAGCGTATGCCATTAATACTATGTTTTTTCTTTATTTGTGACTTTTGCCTGGTACATTTTTGCCATGTAAAAATTTTCTATCTTCTAGTTGTTTGGATTCAGACAGATTTTAAATATAACAAATAGTTTTATTTGGGTTTTAATCCTATTGGATTGTATTTTTCTTGAGATTTTTTTTCCCCTCAGTTGTACTTATTGAGATAACGTTATTTGACCTCAATTCTGTCACATGTGGGGCCATAGTTTCTATTTTTAGTGCCTTCTTTTTTCTCCCCTTTGGTTTGCTTTCTTTGACTTTTATGTAAAATATCTGTCCAAATCCGAGTAACTGGAAGGTAAAAAAATAAAAAGAAAGGCAACGATGTACCAGGTGAATACTATGAATTCTTGAAATTCAGCAACTTCACCAGTTCATGCTCTGATAATGACCAGCCCATATTCATTCTTCTCGGGAACTTGGTCTTCCTACATCTGCAAATTAAGTCTTCCTTTTTTTTAGTTTCATTTTCATCTGTTGAACGTTTGAATACCTGTGTTTCTGTTTGCTGTATTCTCCTTTTCAGGATCACCGCTTATAGGTGTGTTGTATCTCAGCTGTCTGTAGCCAGCAGTTCGGTCCTTTCTCTTTGACTTCCTCTGACACAGTGATTGTGAACCTTGCCCCACGATGAACTCACTTTTGCAGCTTTACATTCTGACGTGGGACCTAGGTCTGTATAAAAGCTTCCAGGAGACTGATGTGCAGCTAGAGTTGAGAATCTCTGCTTTTCAGGGGGAGCTTTAAAAAATATGGTGGCTGGGTTGGTTTCTTCCTGCTTACGATTCCAATTAAATTGGCTACAGTGCAGCTTGCTCATGCAGATTTTTTTTTAAGCTTGCAGTTAAGACTAGTGTGCAGTAGGATTGAGCAGCCGCTGCTGTAGGACACAGATCTGGGGATGAAAACAGAGGCAGCCCATTTTCTTGGCCTCTCCTTCATCTTTGCTCTCTGTGTTCAATGATGTGGGAGTCAGGTCCTGGGGAAAGCTCGGTGGTACCGAGGATCTCGCATGCCCCTCGCCTTGGCACCCAGGAAGCCACTTGAGGCAGTGGCTGTCCTCTTCCTTTGGTTTGTGGAGGTGCGCTTTGGCTTTTGGTGCCCACTCTTGATTTGTTTGACCTTTCTGGGTGGTTTAGAGTCGAGGCTCCTTTGGGTTTTCTTGGACTTGGAGTGCTTCAGTGAGGGGGAGCAGTGTGAAGGGCTTTGTTCTGTCCTCTGTCATTGGAAGCCACCTGCATGGATATCGGAATGTCTTTGGATCATAAGTTGAATTCAAAAGAATGTCGGTGGGGGACCAGAGGCAAATTCTGGTGCCGGTTCTTTTGTGTCTGTAGACATGACTCATTCTGGGGGTGTTGACTCAATCTGTTGATGGGATAGAACATTGGCTGTGTGGGCCACACCTTGATGCAGCTGTCTTATCCTCTGAGAAGCTGCAAAGTGTTTGTAGTCCGAGGGCGTCCGTGCTGACCACTGGCTTCATCTCGAAGCTGCCATGCCTTTGCGGTGCTTTTAAATTTTCTTCTGTGGCTGCAGTGATGTTTCGAAAAGTGGATTTCCCTGTGCACCCTCCCTTGAGTTCCTCCACAGAATGAAAAAGCCTCCAGGGTAGGCACATTTGGAAGCTGGTGCATGCTATTTTACAAAAACCTGCTTTGTATTTTCTAACATAATATTTCTCAAACATATTTGATCATAGCGCTGTTTCATTTTGGGGACTGTGTTAGGGGAAATACGGGTGTGGAGGTTTACTGTTTCTGAATCCGTGGAACCACAAAAAGCCAAATCGTGTTTCCATGTAGGCACAAAGCCGCAGTGCCCATGCTTCCTTGCTCGACAGCACGAACCCAGCCTTCTGTGAAAGGAGCAGTGACACTATGCATGCATGGCTGGTTTTCTTGCCAGTCTTTCTATTCAACACCTGTAGCAGAGTAAGTAGGATAATTGACATGATGGCTTTTCAGTATTCAGTCCTAATGTTTATTGAACTCGTGATGCAGATGGAAAAAGTCCAGGGTGCACAGTTTCTCCTGTGGAGCTTACATGATTGACATCACTGAACGGGAGCCCTTCACTTACTATTGTGGGGTCTTCAAAAGCACTCCTCAGCATGCAATTCGTGCCAAGATCTGCCCTGCTCTGTTTTTTTTTTTTTTTTCTGTTGCCCAGGCTAGAGTGCAGTGGCACGATCTTGGGTCACTGCAACCTCCGTCTCTCAGGTTCAAGCGATTCTCCTGCCTCAGCCTCCCAGGTAGCACATGCCACCATGCCTGGCTAATTTTTTGTATTTTTAGTAGAGACGGGATTTCACCGTGTTAGCCAGTGTGGTCTCGATCTCCTGACCTCATGATCCACCCACCTCGGCCTCCCAAAGTGCTGGGATTACAGGCATGAGCCACCATGCCCTGCCTGCCCTGCTCTTTAGATGAATTATGTCGTTAATCTTTGAAACAGTCTGTGAGGGGAGGTGCTGTTTGTCCCTTTACAGATGAGGAAACTGAGGCAGAGAGTGGCAGCATGCTTTGCCCAGCATTATGTCCCCAGACTGGCAAATCTGGATTCAGCTGGGGCGGTTTGGCTTTCCAAGGCTGCGCTTTCCCATGAGAAGCCCACAGTCTGCCCCTTTCCCTGCTCAGGGTCAGCAGGGAGCCCACATCTGAGTGGTGCACCTTATTTTCTTTGTGTGGCCACCAAGGCACAGTCCCACACTGTGGTGGGTGGTGTCCCAGTGATGGTGCCCATGTGATTTTACATTGAAAGACTTTGTTACTTACATTTCCCAAGAGAAGGGGACCTGCCACAGCCACGCAGCAGCAGTTTGGATTGGGAGGCAGAGCAGCAACGAGGGGGTTGGGAAAGACAAGGCTGAGGGGGAACGGTTCTGGATGGGCTGGTGTGACTCTTGCTGGCAGTCTTTGGGGCCTGGGGGTTGGGGGCTGTTCCTGAGTGTCTGGTGCCTGGTGCCCTGGGATCACAAAGGTCCAGGAAGTTGGCTTGGTGTGTGAATTTAATGCCGGAGGTGGTGGGAGGTGAGTGTGATGCAGGAGGTGGTGGGACATGGGCTCTGGGGTGGTTGGTTTGCATAAGAAAGGCGAGCCCCCGGTGGGTCCTTTGCTGTCTCTAGGATTTGCCAGGCCTGCGAGGGGCAGTCTCTTCCTAGCTAGTGGGGCCACAAATGCGGGAGCATCAAGGATCCAGAAAATAAAATGCAGTTAATACAATTGACCCTGTGATGAATGGATGCCAAATAGACAATGATAGACTCTAGAATACACAGAGCCAGCCACGGGGGGCACAGAGGTGGGATAGGAACTAGCAAATGGAGGTGGTGAATGGAGGTGGGGCAGCGAGCTGGCCCTTGGATTTTTTACTCCCCCTGGTACTCTGGCTTTGGAGTTTGTGTAGGGGGCTTAGTTCTTCCTGCAGTGAGTGGGTCAGCTAGTACTTATCTGCAGGCCGGCTGTGAAGTCACACCTGTGTAGTGGTTTGGGGATTTGGATGAGCTTCCAAAGCCACTGAGGCTGGTGACCACCAAGTGACCTTAAGATCCTGGTTTTGGGGGAGCTGTGGGTCCCTGACCTGGAGAGTGTGACCTCTGTCCCAGGTGTGTCCAGGACGCAGTTTGAGTCTTGAAAGATTGATGGTCTAAAAAAATCTCTTTACTCTGATGGGCTGTCTGGCCCATGAAATGGGGCGATAGAGCACCAATTTACCAAATTTAATGACATAACACTTCTTATAAAAAAACTTTTTTTTCTTTTTAAAATTTTGGTTAAATGCACATAATATAAAATGTACCATGTTAACTGGTTTTGCGAATGCAGCTCAGCAGCCTCAAGATCATTCACATTGTTGTGTGGCTGTCTGCAGCTCACTACCATCCCTCTCCAGAACATTTTCATCTTCCCAAACAGAAACTGTGTCCCCATGAAACACTACCTCTCTACTTGCCCTTCCCGAGTCCCTGGTAACCCCAATTCTCCTTTCTGTCTCTATATGTTTGACTATGCTGGGGACCTTGTATGAGTGGAATCATAGAGTGTTTGTCCTTTGTGCCTGGCCTGTTTCACTGAGCATGATTTCCTTAGGGTTCACTCAGACGTAATACTCTTGATCTTTTACGGAAGGTAGACAGATTTCTACATCTGGCTACAGTGACTGGAGTTAAAAAAATGTAGCCCATGTTTATATGTTTCAAATTCTGTTGCAAGGATAAATATAGGATGTCTTCTGAAGTGTGCATGCGAGTGGCGGGAGAAATGAGGCAGAGTGCATGGAAGCCAGGTGACTTGTTCCTCACCAGGAGGAAACCCCATCTCTGAGGTCAGTTGTGGCTTCTCTACCCAGGTGTCTGTTGAACCCAGAGTGGTGTCACACCTCAGGATTGGTCCTTCAGATTCTGTGCAGTGAAAGGGTAGAGTGAGCAAGTTTTCGTCTCTCTGGCAAGCACTCTTGACGTAGGATTGCTGTCACTCTGAATTTGAGTTCCTATGGATTATCCACCTGTAGGTTTTCTGCCATCCAGGAAACTTAGGTGTGTGCATGCATGTATGGAGAATGGAGAATAAGGATGGTGAGGGAATTGGGAATTGGGGCTTGTGTGGAGGTAAGTCGTAAGTTTGAGAAGAAATGGGTGCTTGTGCCAGGAACCAAAACAAGTGCACTTGCGTGCCACACACACACACACATACATACATACACACATACAGGCAGCTGACAGCATTGTCAGGGGTGTGGACTTGTGAGCTCACCTGTGCTGAGCAAGGACACAGTTTGCCAGGCTGGGGGTGGGTCTCATGAACTTGGGCTGAGCTACTGGGATGGCTAAAGGCTGTATCTTGGGGGAAGTGCGTCTTGAGAGCTGTGTAACTTAGTATCTATGAGATGAGCAGATGCTAGGTGTTATGAGGGTGTCCTCTTCTAGAAGACCAGGGCCCTATGGCGGTGGTTCTCTCAGTGGGGTCTCTGGACCATTGGCATCAGCATCACTTGGAAGCTTGTTAAAAATGCAGACATGGTCAGGTGCAGTGGTTCATGCCTGTAATCTCAGCACTTCGAGGGAGGCCAAGATGGGAGGATTACTTGAGCCAAGGAGTTTGAGACCAGCCTGAGCAACATAGTGGGATCCCATCTATAAAAAAAATTAAGAAATAGCCAGTTGTGATGGCTCGTGCCTGTAATCCCAGCTACTTGGGAGGCTGACGTGAGAGGATCGCTTAAGCCGGGAGGTTGAGGCTGCAGTGAGGCATGATTGTGCCACTGCACTCCGGTGTTGATGACAGAGCTAGACCCTGTCTCAAACAAACGCACAAACAAAACAAAAAAGGCAAACTCTTGGGCCTGCCCCAGCCCTGCTGAATCAGAAATTTTGAGCTGGACTCAGCAATCTGTGCCTCTCTAATGCATGTAAAAGTTGAGATCCACTGGCTGTGATTCCTGTAGAGGGCCTGGGACAGGAGGAGACAGGCAGAAGCCACTGGCGTTGAAGCTGCCTGTCACTCCACCACAAGGGACTGAGACCTGATGGATCCCTTCCTCCAGTCCTCCTCTTGCCTCTCTCCACCGCAGGGACTAGGAGAGATGGCTGGGCAGTCCCTAAGATGCCTGGTGATGGGGGTAGGGACAAGGAAGGATAGCAAGGGAATGGGCAGCAGGAGGGATCACCTACCATGGAGGACAAAGACCTCGCCCCCAAGTGTCCCTTCCATCCATGGAGTGCCAGCTCAGTTCTCAGTGCAGGCAGGCAGCAGAGCAGCAGTTTGGGAAGGGCAGGAAAGAATCAGCTGCCAATGTTGTAGTGGAGATGGATTTCAGAGCCAGATTAAGGGTCCAAGTGTTGACTGCAATTGGGATGCATGAGAACATCCTCAAAACCCTGGAATAGGAAGGTACCCATGTGCCCTGATTCCTCCTCAGCTCTTATTCCAGGAGCCACGCAGGACAGTTGACTCAACACTTCTGCCACCTAAAGAACACCTGTGTTCCTCCACCTCTGAGACCACTGAGGAACTTAGGGAGCTCAGAATCTCTCAAATCAAAAAGATACTGAGGCATCGGATAGCCATGCCATCCTGAAAACAGGCTTCTTTGTGTTTACATTATTTGCAACAGCAACAAGTTTATAAGCACTTTGATAAAATTGCATGTGAGGGTTAAAGTATTAAACTAAGTGCATCAACTTGGAATAAACTATGAGGTATTGATTACTACTAGAGGAAGAATATAGTACTTGTGGTCCTGTCATGGTTTAGGTATGAACTTTAAAAAGAAAGCATTTCTTCAGATTTTTGCACATTTCCTCAGCCCTTGGTCTTCATAGCTCTGTTTTGCTTTCCAAGTCTTAAATTAGCCACCTGCAAATTCCCTTACCTTGGATATTTCTGGATATATGAGGATGCCCAGGGTGTGCATTGTTCTGTAGCTGTACTGTCCAATAGATAACCACTAATCACATATGGCTATTTCATTTAAGTTAACTCAGACTGAATAAAATTACAAACAGACCCTTGTCTGCACTAGCCAGACTGAAGTGCTCAGTTGCCACATACCACATGTGGCTGGAGGCCACACTGGACAGTGCAGATAGAGACGCTCTCCCTCGTCACAGCAAGTTCTGTTGGGCAGTGCTGTTTGCATTGCCTCATCCCCAGCATTTCAACCAGTCCTAAGTACTTACTTGAGCACCTGCTCTGTGCTTAGGGGCTGCTAACTTCTTGGCTTATTGAATAAAATAAATTGGGCATCTTCTCTGCCCAGGTGATAACTGAATTCCTTGGAATAGCTACTTAGAAGAGTAACAGACATGCCTTCTTTTGCATGAGGGAGAGGCTTTATGTATGTGAAGATAGAATGGAGCTGTATTGGGCAGGATATTATGCAGTGGGGAGTGGGGAGGTCATGCCTAGCAGAAGCGAGGCAGGGTGAGTCTGTTGGAGGACAGTGCTTGGAGAGGCAGGCGGCCCCAGTGTGCACCCGGGGAAGGAGAGCAAAAGCTGAGCAGCTGGACTGGGGTTGGATGCAGCTGATTTGAAGAGCATGACACGAGAGGACACCGAGTAGTCAACAGGTTTTGGAGAAGATTCCATCTAATAGTTTTAAAAAATATTTTTGGCCCGGCCCGGTGGCTCACGGCTATAATCCCAGCACTTTGGGTGGCCGAGGCCAGTGGATCACGAGGTCAGGAGATTGAGACCATCCTGGCTAACACAGTGAAATCCCGTCTCTACTGAAAATACAAAAAATTAGCCTGGTGTTCCCATTTTTCTATTAGTATCATCTAATACAAAATTAGCCTGGTAGAGGTTGCAGTGAGCCGAGATCGCACCACTGCACTCCAGCTTGGGCGACAGAGCGAGACTCCATCTCCAAAACAACAACAACAACAAAAAACAAAACTTTAAATAGAAAATAGAACAACAGTCAGATTCACATCCTTTGCCCAGTCTGACTTTGGGTTACTTGCCTTTTTTTTTTTTTTTTTTTGAGACAGAGTCTTGCCCTGTTGCCAGGCTGGACTGCAGTGGCGTGAATCTCGGCTCACTGCAACCTCTACCTCCCAGGTTCAAGTGATTCTCCTGCCTCAGCCTCCCAAGTAGCTGGGATTACAGGCGTGAGCACTACTATGCCCAGCTAATTTTTGTATTTTTAGTAGAGACGGGGTTTCACCATATTGGCCAGGATGGTCTTGATTTCTTGACCTTGTGAACCACCTGCCTTGGCCTCCCAAAGTGCTGGGATTACAGGCAAGAGCCACTGCACACAGCCTTATTTGACTTTTTATTATTGTTGTTAGAGTTTCATTTACTTTTTTTTTTTTTTTTTTGAGACGGAGTCTCTGTTGCCCGGGCTGGAGTGCAGTGTCATGATCTCACTCACTGCAACCTCTGCTTCCTGGGTTCAAGCGATTCTCCTGCCTCAGCCTCCCAAGTAGCTGGGATTACAGGGTGCACCACCACCCTCGGTTACTTTTGTATTTTTAGTAGAGACAGGGTTTCACCATGTTGGCCAGGTTGGTCTCCCTACTCCTGACCTCAAATGATCCACCTACCTCGGCCTCCTAACCTCAGCCGCCCAAAGTGCTGGGATTACAGGTGTGAGCCACTACCCCCACTTCATTTACTTTTAAAAGACTAAACATTATCATTCCCTTGAAGTTAGAAGGGAAGAAGTTAGAAGAGTGACACAAAGAGGCCTGAGGCTTGGTCTGTGATTAAGCACAGGTTCTTGAAAAGTTTCCTCTTTTGCCAGTGTGGTTTGGGATTTCCACAGCCTTTGCAAGCTATTCCTGATTCTGCTTCACTTTTGCCATATATGTAAGTGTGTGTATACATGTCTATATTTAAGAACAGAGAAAAATATAATTACTTTTATTTGGAATCCATGTTTAACTTTCCCCTATATTAAAGAAGGACTGTTGGCAGGGCACGGTGGCTCACACCTGTAATCCCAGCACCTTGGGAGGCTGAGGCGGGCGGATCGCAAGGTAAGGAGATCAGGACCATCCTGGCCAACATGGTGAAACCCCGTCTCTACTAAAAATACAAAAATTAGCCAGGCGTGGTGGCGTGAGCCTGTAATCCCAGCTTCTCGGGAGACTGAGGCAGGAGAATTGTTTGAATCTGGGAGGCGGAGGCTGCAGTGAGCCAAGATCATGCCACTATACTCCAGCCTGGGTGACAGAGTAAGACTCTGTCTCAAAAAAAAAAAAAAAAAGACTGTTTTTGCATGTATTTAGGTTAAAGTAGCCACTTCTTTGTTGATACGGGATTGAGATCTTGATTTATTTTTTCCTGCAGGTCAGAGAGCACTAGGACATGCCCAGAGCCAGTTTTTGTGACCCTTTGTGGGGAAGGGACAGTGCTTCTCCTGTCCCCTGCTTCTTGGGGCTGACCATCTGACATTTGGTTCTTGGTTGAGGATGGGACACGAGTGTCCCCTCTACAATGCAGTGTTCACCCCCTTCTGGTGGAAGTCCAGTTTGTTGGCAGTGATACTGCACACAAGCTGTCTAAGGCTTGGCTATCCTCAACAGTCTCTGGCTGGCTTGAGTAGGAGCTATTTTCATATTTAGTGCATAAAACCTGCAACTTACATTTTGATGCAGATCAATGAGGCACACCCTTGGTCCATGCCTGAGTGTCTGGGGCCACATAAATTATGTTCACTTCAGATCTTTCTTGGTGCCCCTTAGTGGGGTCTCCGCCTCTAGCTCTGTCACCTTTGAACATAACGTCTGCTTGATCTATCATGTGTATTTGTTTTGATCTGCTTTCTAGCCCAGAGCAGACCTCTGCATTTCCTTTGTTGATATGCCCTCAAGTGCCTGGAAGCACCTGAGACAGAGCAGGTGTTTAGGAAGTTCCTGCTGAAGGAGTGAAACGCTAGGGTTCCCCACCTGATCTCTGTTCCCTCTCCTCCTTCTGAGTGTCTCCCGTGGGCAGGGTAAAGCATTGTGTTCTTTTTTTCTTTTTCTTTTTCTTTTTTTTCTTTGAGATGGAGTGTTGCTCTGTCACCTAGGCTAGAGGGTAGTGGTTTGATCTCGGCTCACTGCAACCTCCACCTCCCAGGTTCAAGCAGTTCTCTGTCTCAGCCTCCTGAGTAGCTGGGAATGCAAGCACCTGCCACCACACCTGGCTACTTTTTGTATTTTTAGTAGAGATGAGGGGGTTTCACCATCTTGGCTAGGCTGGTCTTGAACTCCTAACCTTGTGATCTGCCCTCCTCGGCATCCCAAAGTGCTGGGATTATAGGCGTGAGCCACCTCGCCCGGCCAGCATTGTGTTCTTGTTCTTTTTATTTTCCAGAAAGGGTCTGCTTCTGTCACCAAGGCTGGAGTGCAGTGACGCAATCATAGCTCACTGCAGCCTTGAGCTCCTGGGCACAGTGGTCTTGTCACCGCAACCTCCCAAGTAGCTGGGACTACAGGCATGTGCCATCATGCCCAGCTAATTTTTAAATTTTTTGTAGAGACAGTGTCTCCCTATGTTGCCAGGGCTGATCTTTAACTCCTGGGCTCTAGTGGTCCTCCCACCTTGACCTCTCAAAGTGCTCAGATTACAGGCATAAGCCACTACGCCTGGCCATCGTGTTTATTCTTAAGCGCAAGTAAGGGCTTAAAGTTAAAGTTAAAATGCTTTTTTTTCGTAATGAATATGGAATTCATTGAGGTTTTGATTCATTTCTAATTTTTTATGTTACTCAAAAGAGAAGGAATAATACCTCCCCAAACTTTGATTTACAGAATGGCCTGTTGATACTGGGCGCTGAGTGGGATATGCGTGCTGGCTTCTGAGGGGTCAGGGGAGCCTGCTGGGGCAGGTGTGGGATGGCGTTGGGGGCTGCTCCAAATATTCCCTTCTAAACTGCTCAAATGTTTCTGAAAGTACAGGTTCAGTAAATGTTGGTGTCAGTTGTTGGTTCTGCTCTCCCTCGAGTCCACCCCAGTGGTTGACACCTCCATGAAGATGGGCTGGGATGCCTTCCCAGGGAGGGCACAGGAGGAAGAGTGTGAGATCGGCCAGGCTGGGTGAAACCCTCCCCACTCTGGCCCCCACCCTGCAGGGTAAAGGAGCAGAGTGGGCTGGAGAAGCAGTTGCTGGTAGACTTTATATCACCAGCCGCCAGAAGGGGAGGTTTTCCAGGAGACTTAGAGCTGAATGGGTGTCATAGGAACCCAGGTACACGTTTCATAAGAAGAAAAAAAAAAACCTAAATGAGGCTGAATGATCCTCTGAGAGTTTTGAAGAATGTTAATACTGAAAGTGAGGTTGAGGCGCAGGATTCATGGTGGGCAGGTTGTAAACCTGATGTTTCCTTTGGATTCAGATGGTCCAGTGCTCAGAGACAGCGAGGAATTTGTGGGTTCTCCTGAACCGTTGTTTTTATACGAGTCGGCCTTTGCTTTGATGTGAATTTATCTTGAATGAATTTGGTATTTAAGAAAGAACAGTCAAGAAAGCAGAGTCTTGTACAAATCCAAGGCATACCATATTTTATGTTTGACCTCAGGAATTCTGGTTGCCTGAGCGTCCACTGTTTAAAAGCAAGGGGATCATGCATAAAAACCCAATTATTGTCAGTAGCAGTTACAAATGTTTATTGAGTGGCCATTTAAAAGCCAATATTATTATCCTGGCAGTATGAAGAAGTATATTCATCATGTAGTATTTGTCCTTAAAGATTTCTAATCTACTGGGGAAGCTGCACTGTATATGTTAAAACATGATGCAAGGAAAATCCTAGGCAGTCTGGCTGTGTTGAGGGGAGTGGTCTGGAAATGAGGTCACAGGGGTGCCAACTGTGGAGAGGGGGCAGGGAAGACCTCAGAGGGGGGACACTTAATCTGTGGGCCTGCAGGGACAGGGCTAGGGGACCGTTGGGGGGGGGGATTATTGCTGAATTTTGCCTTATTTTGCTTTTTTAACTTCAGTCATCTGTAATAAAAGGAGATTTTGTTATATCTAAGCCAGCCTTTTAGAACTGACCACCAGTTATGTGCACAGGATATTTGCAGGCTCTTCCTGTCCCTTTTATTTTAACAATAGAATTCTTAAAATTAAGAGAGAGAATCCACAAGGCATACAATTCAGCCTTTTGGAGTGTACAATTCCCCAGTTTTGAGGATATTCACAGAATCGTACAACCATTACTACTACGGAATTGCAGAAAATTTTTATCACTTGCATCTGTTTTGACAACATATTCCATTGTGCCATAGGAGACTGCCTCTCTTTAGCCATTTTTAACCTACAAAAATGGCAGGTTCCTATGTTCAAACCTAATTAACCTACTGTCAAACACTTGTCTTAAAAACCCTTCTCTGAAAGCTAGCGTTAGGTTTTTCCTCTACCTTCTTTAATCCATTGGAAAGTATTTAGGGCTAGGGAACCACATGTGCTAAGAACCATTAAAGGGACTTTATGGGGCACCTAGAGTTGGAGATGGCTTCAGATCTTTGCAAGTCTGTTAAGTGGGAGAACTTGACCGCTGGCCCTGTGCCCTTCAGCTTCTAAGGGGAACAGTTAGGATCACTGGGTGGAGGTTATTGGGACACCAGTTTCAGTTTGATGCAAGAATGAGCTTTCTACTTATAAAGCTACCTCACTCTCCAGCTCTATGCAGTGTCCAGGTGTCACTGGGTGAGCTTGGATGGAGGCAGAAGCATGCCCTGCACTGTGGCCTCCAGTGGGAGTGCCTTGCTGGCCTGTCTGGCTTCTGCTCACTTGTCCAAGTGCTCCAGCGAGTGTGCACCCATGCATCTCACTCCCCTATGCAACTCTACACCAGCTACAGTGGTTTGCTGAATATGGGGAGCACCCTTGCTGTGCTCAGCCTGCAGAAGCGGGATCTGTGCCTGCTGTGGGTGCCCACATCCTCCTGGGCAAGTTTTCCAGGGTTTCTAGCCCGTCTTTCCCTTCAACCACGAACGACGTTCTCTAAAGTTTTGGCTTTGGGAGGCTGAGGCAGGCAGATCACAAGATCAGGAGTTCAAGACCAGTCTGGCCAACATAGTGAAACCCCGTGTCTACTAAAAATGCAAAAAATTAGCCGGGTGTGGTGGTGGATGCCTGTAATCCCAGCTACTCAGGAGGCTCAGGCAGGAGAAATGCATGAATCGGGGAGGCGGAGGTTGCAGTGAGCTAAGATCTCACCATTGCACTCCAGCCCGGGCGACAGTGTGAGACTCACTCCATCGCAAAAAAAAAAAAAAAAAAAAAGATTCAGGGTGTGGCCCATTGGTGCCCTCTGAGTGTAGACACACACACCTCCCTGCCCTCTGCATAGTGTGTCAGCATTCACACCTCCAGTCTGGGTCCTTCTTTGTGACATAAATTGTACTTGGCTTTGTTTCTCTGCACTTTCCCGCACGTGTCCGGGGTTGAGATTATTTTTCCTAAGTTGATTTTTAGATGGTATTGACCAATGTGTTTAGAACTAAGAAAGTTATAGACCTAGCATAAGGGGGAAATGGCAGCACAAAAAGTAGAACAGAGAGCCCGTTAGAAGAGAGAATTTGAAATCCATGCCAGACCCAAAATGGCTGAGCTGAAGTATTACTCTTAAACTGTTTAAGGGAGTGGGAAGAGTGCATTGGGGTCAGGAGGAAATTAATGACCTTCAATAAATGGTTGGTGAAGAAAAACAGATAAGCAACATGTGAATAAACACAAGAAATTAATTTTGGAGCTGCTGTGAAGGAGTAAAACTAAAGAATAAGCAAGGAAAAGCACAGCATCTATGGGGACAGGGAACATTTTCACTTGAGAATGGGACAACCTTGACCATCTAGGGAAGCCTCTTTGAAAGATCTTGAGAGATTCTACCATGTTGGTGGCCAACTTCACTTTTCCTCCTCCTTTGCCCGTTTCTTGGGGGAAAATGGTAGTTAAGCATTTTTATGTAATAAGGCTTCAGATTCTAAGAGTGTATTGTCAAGATTTTTTTAAAAATTATCTGAAAAAAAGTACATCTATAAAATCCCAGTGTCAGGACCTGGAAATGGGTCCCAAACACATTGCCATTCATTTGGATGCTTTACTAGCAATCTGAATAAAAACCATACATAACAGAACCAGATGGGAGTGGCTGCCTAATATTTCAAATTCTTTCTGCTTGAGAATTTTGTGACTTTGAGGAGGATCTTTGAAGTCTGGGGGAAGTTACCAGGTGGGGAAGAGGAGGAGTTCTGAGGGTAAAGGTGAGGGGCAGGATGGCAGCCCAGGGTTTCCCTCAGGGCTCCCTGCAGGGAGTGCATCAGGGCTGGCCTGGCTGTGACAGGGCATTGGATAAGCAAAATGCAAGACTAAAGAATTAACCAATATAGAAGTCAGGGGAGCATCACCTGAACAAAATCAGCTAACAATTTGGAATCCACGTAAGATTACTCATGACTTAGAATTTCTAATTCCATTCCAGGGATATCGGCTCCTAGCAAGAGCATAAAAGGTGCCAGAAAGATTAGTTGGGGGGAGGAAACAAATTTCTGTGATTAGATCAAGACAGCCTTGGCTGCTAGGAGCAGAATCACCCTTCCCTCCCTTCTTCCTTGTTACTTTCCTGCATGGAATCAGTTGCAGCCAAGATGTGACTTCATGTACATCCCAGGGCCTCTGCTGACAGATGCTGTAACACAGTTAGGAAAGAGGTGTTGAGAATTGTGCAACTCTCAGTTCTAGATCCTGTCAGAGCTTACTCCAGCAGCCTGCTCTTTGCCTAGTTTGCCCCACCTTTCTCCAAACGGAAATGGAAACTGGAAACGGAAACTGGAAATGCACTAACTCCTCCCCCAGGGGTGCCAGAGAAGGAGATGATTCCAGTTAAAAGGGGGCTGTTGTTGGTGTCAATGGGGGCTGCCTGTGGTAGTCACAGTCCTGAGTTCCCTTCACGTTCCTGTGCTAGGTGGAGGCTGCTGCACCTAGGAGTCCTCATATGGGGGATGATGACCCCAACCAGCTGCTGAGCTTGGGTTGAGACTTCAGGAGCCATAAACACCAGGTAGCAAGGTGAGGCATGGAGCCACCCTTGCTGTTAAGAAGATGGTCCCTTTGTTCGAATGGCTAGTTCCTGGTCCTAGAAGCAGACACTAGAAGATGCCAGATACAACATCAGAGGGATGGAAATATCCTGACATGGGTGATGGAGCTACCTACGGATATGAAAGGTGACAAATGTACTCTTCAATGGTGATGCTGAGTGGACAGGTGATGTTCAATCCAGAGTCTAGGAAAGCAGCTGGAAGGCCAAGCCCCGTGTGAGTTTGCCCTGCTGACCTCCTTTGTGCTCGTGTTCAGGTGCTCAGGAGCAGGAAGGGCCCAGGTGACCCCTAGTCATGACACAGCTACATCTGTCATGGCAATCACAGTTGCCTTTGCCAGTGATTGGTCGTTGGTGACTGCACATCCTGGTTCTGGCCAATGAGATGTAAGGGGAGAGGGGCTTGTTTTCCAGGCAGAGGAATTTTAGGGAAAAGCCTCTCCCCTGCCTCGCTGTGCTGTTTGGGCAGTAGCTGGTGTGATCCCTGGAGCGGCCACTGTGCCCACAAGGCGACTGGAAGGAGGGTAGAAAGCTCATCCACAACCCTGATGGGAGGGCAAGAGAACCTGGGGCCTCAGCGATGTTGTGAACCACTTCCCTGCAGCTCTCTTGTTAAGGGAAGCTTGTTAAGGGAAGACCCTTATGGTTAAGAGTTTTCTTTCACAGTACAGCCCAAAATATCTTCACAGCTAGAAATGAAGGAAATTGCATTACAGGGTATCTTTTGGGAATTTAGTCTCATACTAGTGTTCAATTTGCTGAACTAAATTGAGGCCTTGTGGAGGCTTAAACTCTCTACAGATAACATTTGAAATATGGCCACATTATGCTTGGCTGGAAATACGCTACCAACCAAGTGACAGGATGGCCCTGTGGGCCCAAGGAAGGCTCCTTTGTACCTGAGTTCTTAGCTTACACACAGTGTAAGGTGCCCAGACAGTGGAGCGTGGCCCAGCAAGCACACGGGGGTGTTGGCACACGGGGGTGAGGACACACGGGGGTGGGGGCACACGGGGGGTGGGGGCACCCGGCAGCAGTGGTCAGACTTGGGGAATAACAGCCTGAGACTTTTTTTGGTTGGTCGGAAGTTTCTGGTTTTGACATTAAAAAAATATGGTTAATATTCATGCGGTTGACCACTGGGACCATTTTTCAGCATACAGCTGGGTGGCATTAAGGGACATTCATAGTGTTGGACAGCCATCACTACCATCCATCTCTGGAACTTTTCATCTTGCAAAACTGAGACTCTGTCCCCATTAAACACAACTCCTCACTCCTCCCTTCCCCCAGGCCCTGGAAACTACCCCTCTGCTTTCTGTCTCTATGAATTTGTCTGCTGTAGGTGCCTCATACGTGACAGTTTTTTGAAAAACAGATTTTTTTAACTGTCAAGATTGTTGAAAGTATACACTGGCTAGAACAGAGGAGGACTGGGGGATAGTTTAGAGAATAAATCTTTTAGAGGTTGAAGTAGTTCCTTACCATGACAACTATGGGTACCTGGATTTGTCCCAATTGATGTCAAAGTTTTTATTAACGGTGGATCCTGGGGCAGCTATTGGTAATTCTGTCCTCTGCTTGGGCAGTTACGGCTGCTGAGTCTTCACAAGAATTGGCAAATTCTTAGCTGATATAACATAGAATTCTTTGCTGTTTTCATTGATTAGCAAAGCAAGAATCTTTCTGTCTCTTCTCTGGACCAAAGAGAGAAAAAAAAATCAAATTTTGTAAAGGCTGAAAGTGTGATTCATTTCAAAGACAAAATCTGCTCAAGCGTTATCTACTGTGAATCACTGTTAGTGTTGTATTTGAAGGCTTTGTGTCAGATATTGCTGTTTGATTTTTGTAGTTATTTTCAATTTTAGTAACTATAGTCGATGTTTCTTTTAAGAACTGTACCACTGTATACTCTTTGCTGGCCTATTTTGTAAGTATTCCTATCAATTTTTATGATCTTAAGATTAGCTAAAGATGAAATTTTCTTTCTTTTTTTTTTTTTTTTTTTTTGAGACGGAGTCTCACTGTGTCACCAGGCTGTAGTGCTATGGTGCAATCTCGACTCACTGCAACCTCCACCTTCTGGGTTCAAGCGATTCTTCTACCTCATCCTCCCGAGTAGCTAGGACTACAGGCATAGGCCACCACGCCCAGCTAGTTTTTTGGTTTTTTAAATTATTTTTAGTAGAGACAGGGTTTCACCGTGTTAGCCAGGATGGACTCGATCTCCTAACCTTGTGATCCGCCCACCTCGGCCTCCCAAAGTGCTGGGATTACAGGCGTGAGCCACTGACTGCATTGGGCCTAATGATAATATCTTAAATCAAGTAATACATTTTATCAAAACTAGAAAGTTAACCTTGGTGTGATACTAGTGATACTATTAAGCAAGCCGCAGACCTTGTTTGGATCTTACCAGTTTTCTCACTAATGTCTGTTTTGTGTGATCCAGGATCTGACATTGCATTTAGTTCAACTGTTTTTCTAATTTGTTTCTGGTTTGTCACAGCTCCTCAGTGTTGCCTTGTTTTCCTGCCACTTGGGAAGAGTAATGCCCTAAATTCTGTTGAATGTCTAATTTGGGTTTGTATGTTTTCTTTTGCTTAGACTCAGGTAATGCCTACTGAGCAGGAAGACAGCGGATACAATGTTGTGTTGCAGCAGGAAGCACATGGGGTGGGGATATTTACCTTGATCACTGGGTTAAGGTGCGATCTGCCAGCTTTCTCCAAGGTAAAGCTGCTGTTTTTCCTGTCTTAATTGGTTTGTATCTTTCTGAAAGATACTTTTCACTGTGTGAGTAAACTTTCTCATGATGTTCTCATCCACTAACCAGCCTCCCTCTGTGGTTTTTGCTTGCAGTAATAATGATTGCAGCTTTTATCTAAAGTAGCTTTGTATTTCACCATCTCTTCTGAATGTACTAAGTGGAATTCTTCTGTCCCTACTCCCCCTGTTTATTTATTGGATTATTTATTCAAGCTTATTTTAAAAGTACAGTCATGTGCCATATAATGATGTTTCAGTCAGCAACAGACCACATGTACAATGGTGGTCTCCTAAGATTACATTGAATTTTACTGCACTTTTCTGTGTTAGATATTTACATACACAGATACTTACACAGTGTTGCAGTGCCTACAGTATTCTACAGTCAGGTGCTGTATAGGGTTAGCACAGGTGTGTAGTAAGCTCTACCATCCAGGTCTGTGTAAGTACTGTATACTCTGTGATGCACACACAGCAACAGAATGGGCTGAAGACGCATTTCTCAGAATGTATCCCTGTCCTTAGGTGATGCATGACTATAGTTTGTTCTGGTGCATTGTTTTTAAAAAGAGCCTGTATGCAGAACACTGCATTTTGTATATTTTCAAAGGAACAGGTGGTGGGGTAGTGTGCAGATGTGGAAATGACCAGGTATTTGTTTGGAAGCATCATTTGTAGTGAATGAGTAATAGTGTCCTTAAGCATTTTCTATTGTTCTAAGTTGTTTCCACCATTCTATATTATTAAAAATATTACGTATTTGGCTGGGCGCAGTGGCTCATGCCTGTAATCCCAGCAATTTGGGAGGCTAAGGTGGTTGGATAACCTTAGGTCAGCCGTTAGAGATCAGCCTGGCCAACATAGTGAAACCCCATCTTTACTAAAAATATAAAAAATAGCCGGGCTTGGTGGTGCATGCCTGTAATCCCAGCTACTTAGGACGCTGAGGCAGGAGAATCACTTGAACCCGGAAGGTGGAGGTTGCAGTGAGCTGAAATTGGGCCACTGTACTCTAGCCCAGGCAACAGAGTGAGACTCTGTCTGAAAAAAAAAAAAAGTATTACATATTTTATGTATTTAATGAAAACCAGTTTTCAATATGCTGTCTCTCTTTATGTAGTCTGGATATTAACCCATTATTAGGTGTACGATTTGCAAATATTTTGTCTCATTCCTTTGATGGACAGATGTTTTTAGGTTTGATGTAGTCCAGCTTGTCTGTTTTTTGCTTCTGTTGCCTATGTTTTTGGTGTTATATCTCAAAGTCATTACTTTAGCATAGATTCCCATATGTAAAATTAATAGGTTCTAAAGATATTTGGGGGTGCAGATATTACTAATGGTAGTAACAGACCCAGATATTTTGGAATTGTTTGATAAGTCTGGCCAGATTGCCTTTAGCACACAATCATCAATTCACTCTCCAGTCTGAAATGTCTGGAATTGCCTATTTCACGTCACCATTGCCAGCACTGGGCACTAACATTTAAGTTTCTTTTCTGCTAAATTAACAGGTTAAAAGTAAAGATAATCACAATGCCTATAAAATAGCAAATGATTTGAAGAAAAAGCACAGTATGTCTTCAGTTTTTTTTTTTTTTTTTTTTTTTTTTTGAGACAGAGTTTCGCTCTTTTTGCCCAGGCTGGAGTGCAGTGGTGCAATCTCAACTCACTGCAACCTCCGCCTCCCAGGTTCAAGTGATTCTCCTGCCTCAGCCTCCCGAGTAGCTAGGATTACAGGCATGTGCCACCATGCCAGCTAATTCTGTATTTTTAGTAGAGACGGGGTTTCTCCATATTGGTCAGGCTGGTCTCCAACTCCCGACCTCAGGTGATCCGCCTGCCTAGGCCTCCCAAAGTGCTGGGATTATAGGCTTGAGCCACTGCACCTGGCCTGTCTTTACTTTTGAAAGACATAAAAGTTTTCCAAGATATTAAAATCCATAGGTGGAACAGGAGGAAAAACCAGATCTTTCACACAGTTAAACATGGGAGCCTGGAGCCGGGTACGGTGGCTCATACCTGTAATCCCAGCACTGTGGGAGGCCTAGGTGGAAGGATTACTTGAGGCCAGGAGTTTGAGAGCAGCCTGGACCACATGGAGAGACCCCATCTCTACAAAAAATAAAAAAAATTAGTTAGGTGTGGCGGTGCATGCCTGTGGCGCCCGCTACTCAGGAGGGTGAGTCAGGAGGATTGCTTGAGCCCAGGAGGTTGAGGCTACAGATCACTACAGTCCAGCCTTGGCAGCACAGCAAGACCCTATCTCCAAAATCAAACCAAACCATGCAAGCCTGAGAGGAGAGGCAGGTTTGGTCTTCGTTTCTGGTTTCCCAATCAGTGGTGATAGATAAAAAAGCTCCTCTTTCCAATAAGAAGAGGATGCAGGGAGGTGTGCATCATGCACCCCACTCCTGAGAAGCACAGATTAGACTCTTCTTACCCCGGCTGAGGAAATGCATCCAGGCTACGAGATCCAAGACAGATCAATGGAGAAGGAAAAGCAATTAGCAAGCCATTTTAATTTTCTCATCAGAAAGAAATTATATAGGTTGTTTTTGGCAAAGCAGCATGTTGCCTTAGGCCCTGTGGACTCTGGTGCTTTGCGAATTAAAGGGGTTTGGGGTCATTGTGGTTTTTTCTTTAAGTCCTCTATTGGCTCGATGCTGACAACAGCCGGATCTTCCAGGATGTACTAATTTGGGGTGATGGAAGGGAAACCTTCCCTCATGGTGAGTGGGCTTTTTAACTGTCCAAGGTGCCAGTTTTATGGGTTTTCATAATGAAAATATAAAGTGTTTACATTTCAAGGAATTTGAGTCACTTTTCTTAATTGGCACCCTCCACTTGAAATCTTAGTGGTGTTTCCTTTGGCTGTATTCAGTGTTTAAAATCTCAGTGGAGATCATTTTGGGTAATCTGTTAAATATGATATTAATTTTATTTGTTATTAATATAAAATTTGAATTACCAGTAGAGGGATGCTGAATTTATTTTAAACGTCTTTCTTTGGGACTGATGCTGTTTATTTCCCCTTGGGTAATGGTGTGTTTCTTGATTTTATGTAAACGTCCCTCACCCCCCATAGTGTGAGTACTTGGTCCCCACCTACCTCCTGGGGTGGTTGTTTTGAGGATTAAATGAGTTAATGGTTATAAAGTCCTTAGAACCAGCGCTTGACTTGCAGAAAGTGCTAGATTGGTGTTTGTTTTTAACTGATATCTAAGCCTGCTTGTTAAAAGTCATTCAAATGTTATGTTTTTACCATTAGATTTTAAAAGTTGCCTTCTGAGTTTGCATGGTCAGGAGATGTTTTGATTGATGTTTTCTGTCAATCAGTTGCTACTAAATGTCTCAAGCTGGATTTGCTGTGGTTGCCCTAGGCACATATTTAAATGCAAACTTGTCCTCTTTTCTCCTCTGGAGCCCTTCCTAGCATATCTAGTGTCCCCTCCACTCACCATGACCAAGATGGAAACCAGGGATTGCTTTCAACTCCTCCCTCTCCCCATTGATAGTATAGCTGTGTCACCTGTGCCTCCAGACGCAGTTTGGATTCCACTCTCTATCTTATGCAGCTTTTCATTATAGGGTTTTCTGGCATTTGCAGTTCCCAAAGGAAGTTCTTTCTCACTACAGTTAGTGTCATCACAAGCCCTGATGTTTTCCTGAAGACCAGACACTCATCTTCTTTCCCTTTATTCTGGCCCCTTACCCTGTGCCCACCTGGAGGCAGTACATGTAGGGTGGCCCCGGGTGTGGGGTGGCCAAGGTGACCTGGGGTGGGGCGGCACTCCATACACGCTTCAGCTGGGTAACCTAAGACCCTGTGAGGCAGGAAGCTCATTGAGTCAATTCACTGCATTCTTGGGTCCATTAGGAAGAGAAATGCTCCTGTTAAGTATCAGGTATCCTGAGAAGATGCGTTCTCTTTAAGGAATGGATTTTGGAGGATAGATCTCAGGAATTTGGGAAGCCAGACCCCTTTTTAGACGTTGCAGTGAGTAGGAAGCGCCGAGTTTCCTGGCAGAGGAGGCCTTCCTGTAGCTGCTCAGGGTGTGGCTTTCTCAGAAAGATGACTTGATTGACTCAATTTTGATCCCTTTTTTTACATCACTTTTTTTTCATTGTGCAGATCCCATTTCAGTGATCACGAAAGAAACTTAGGGGTTAACGAGGCAGTCACCCAGACTCCCTTGCCCCAGGAACTCAGGAGAAGCAGCACTTCATTTCCTTTTGCTGGTGGATTTTGGACAAATCTGTGTCCGTTTGTGTTTGGGAAGGACATTCCCATGTGTGTTGCCTCCCAGGTCACCAGCACTGTCTTGCCTGTTGATGTGAGGAGGAGTCTGGGGGCTGCATGCCATTGTACTGGGGGAAAAATTATGTGTGGAGCCCCTGAGAATGTAATGGAGAAGCGGCTTTTCACCAGGAATAAATGGCTTCCTGTTTATCATTTAAGACAATTATGCAGGTTTTTTATTTTCATGGATTTCATATGCTGCTATGAGATAGCCCCCAACAGTTTATCTCCCTCAATTAAAAAAAAATAGATGAAATCCAATGGGGAGTTAGTGCTTAATGGAGACAGAGTTTCGGTTTTGCAAGATGTAAGGCATGCTGGGGAGGGAGGGTGGTGATGCTGCACAGTGGAGTGAATGTTCCCACTGCCACTCAACTGTCCACTTAAAAGTGGCAAATATGCCGGGCGCAGTGGCTCACCCCTGTAATCCCAGAACTTCGGGAGGCTGAGGCAAGTAGATCATGAAGTTGGGAGTTCAAGACCAACCTGCCCAACATGGTAAAACCCCGTCTCTACTAAAAATACAAAAATTAGCTGGGTATGGTGGCGCATTGCTGTAATCCCAGCTACTCGGGAGGCTGAGGCAGGAGAATTGCTTGAACCAGGACCTGGAAGGTGGAGGTTGCAGTGAGCCGAGATCATGCCACTGTACTCCAGCCTGGGCTACAGAGCGAGGCTCTGTCTCAAAAAAAAAAAAACAAATGGTGAAGATGGCAACTTTTATGGTACTGTTTACCACAATCAGTAAAATATAAAAGCCTGAATGCACTGAGTTCGAGGCGCTCTAAAGCTGGAGCCTGGATCTGGGTGGTCCTTGGTGCTTCTCAGACTGTCCATGGTGCAGAACTATGTAGCGGGCTTTCCCTCCAGCAACTGCAAACCAAACATTTCTAAAATACAATGAAAAAAATGAATAGAAAATAAAGACCAAAAAGGATAGATGAAATCCCCTCAATAATGCAAAGTTCAGCAACCATGACTTAAGAAAGTCACAGCAACGAAATGAACAAAACCAAAGGGGTTTTCTTGAACTCCATGAATGAAGGGGGAATGAATGCTGGAGGCGGCTCTTGTGATGTCAGAGAACTGAGGGGCGGTGTCCTCTGGCTGCAGCTCAGTTTTTCCTTGGTGGCGGGAGCTAAGACTGTCTACCTGCCGTGGAGTTTTGGTGGCAGCGTGACCATGTGCCACTAAGAAAGGTGCTCTGGGTTTCCTGGGAGCTGAGACTGCAGAACCATCCTTTAAGGTTTCTTTTCTCTCAAATGCACAGACTTTCCCCCGAAGTTGCTATGCAGAGATCTTATTCTGTGGGTCAGGGGAGAATTTTCTTTATGAACGGGGCAGTTCGTTGTCGCAGACGTCCTACTGAGCACAGAATTGTCCAGTCCTGCTCTGTTGCGCAGCCCCTCTGGGCGACCTGCATGACTGCTGTGAATGCACACTAGTCTCCTCCTCAGCCCTGCCAACTCCTCCTGCAGGCAGAGTTGTGGTCACAGCCTGGACCTCAGGAGCTTCAGGGATGCTGACGCCTCTCAGGGTTTTGGTGTGGTTTAAAAACCCTCTGAGTTTAACTTTATTATGCCTGCTCAGCAATTATTACTGTGTTTTTTTTTTTCAAAGAATTCTCTTTAAGGGATGTTTTTGCCTCTTCATTAATAATAGTTTCCTAAAACCACCAATTCAGGGTTGCACATAAATGTAGTCTGTAATTTTCTGCATTTTCTTTAATATGTAATCTTCCACTGGGATCAAGAATTTCCCAGGACAGGCTCTGCCCTTAGTGCTTCAAAAAAATAATGTTGATTGGCTTCCTCTCTTAGTTCTTGGGTTTTCAAGTTTGTTTTAGTTTCTGTTTTCTCTTCTGAAAAGTGTGATTTCCCCTCCACTGAAAGGTGTGGTGTGTCTTTGGTGTGTAGTATATATTGTATGTGATGTGATGTTTGTGTGTTGTATGTGGTATGTATTGTGTGTGTTGTGTTTTAGTTTCTATTTTCTCTTGTGAAAAGTGTGATTTCCCCTCCTCCCCACCCCATTTATCTACCATGTAGTGGAAGGGTTTGTGGTCTTTTAAAGCAGATTTTGGAGTATGTGTGTGGTGTACGTGTGTGTTATGTGTGTTTATGTGTTGTGTGTGGCATGTGTGATGTTTGTGTGTGTGTTGTGTGTTTGTATGTGGTGTGATGTTTGTGTGCTGTGTGTGGTATGTGTTGTGTGTATTGTGTCTGTGTTGTGTGTGTAGTGTAATGTTTGTTGTGTTGTGTATGTGGTATATGTTGTATCTTTGTGTGTGTGGTATGTGTTGTGTGTAGTGTGTGTTGGTTGTGTGTGGTGTTGTCTGTTGTGTCTTTCTGTGGTGTGTGATGTTTGTATAGGTTATATTTTTGTCTGTGGTATGTGTTGTGTGTCTTGTGTGTATGGTGTGTGATAGTTTTGTATGTTTTGTGTGTGTGGTGTGATGTTTATATATATGTGTTGTGTGTGTGATATGGTGACATGTGGTATGTGTGGTGTGTCTTTGGTGTGTGGTATATATTGTGTGTAATGTATTTATGTGATGTGTGATGTTTGTGAATGTGTTGTGTGTTTGGTATGTGTTGTATGTGGTGTGTTTGTGTTGAGTGGTGTTTGTGTTTGTGTGGTGTATATGTGGTATGTGGTGTTTGTGTATGTGTTGTGTGTGTGATATTTGCGTATGTGTTGTGTGGGGGGTGTGTGGTATATGTTGTGTGCAGTTTGTGTGGTGTATGAGATTTGTGTATGTGCCGTGGGTGTGGTATATGTTGTATGTCTTTGTCTGTGGGGTGTGATGTTTGTGTATATGTTATGTTTTTGTGCGTGTGGTGTGTGTTGTATGTTGTGTGGCATGTGACGTTTGTGTATGTCTTGTGTGTGGTGTATGTGCCGTGTGTGTGCCATGTGTGTGCACAGGTGTGTTCTACAGCTGTGCACCTTGGAGCCGTCTCAGGTAGTAAGCCAGTATGAAGGCAGTAATGAGTGATGAGCAGTTTGTTTTTTTCCCTTTTGGAGGCTTTGCTTCATTAACTTGGAACCAGAGGTCCCTGGGGCCACAGGTGGCAGAATCGAGGAGCTCTCCAAGGCCAGCAGTGGAGCATAGGAGCCAGGGCGCTGGGGTAGAGATGGGATCTTGTCAACCTGGAAGGGATATCCCGTACATCTTGCTGCCCCCAACTGGGCGCCCTCCTATAGCGTTGGCGGCTGCTCCGAGTGTCAAGGCACCCCCACCAGGGGCCTGACTCCACAAGGCTGGGCCACCCTGTGCCTGATCTCTCCAGGCTGTGACCGGTGGCTGGCCTGTTTGTCGTGGCCCAGGTCCTACCACTCCCTACCCTAGCCCCTGGGCCTTCCAGTCCTTTATGGACTGAGCCCGCCTGACCAGAACATCCTTGGGCTCTTGGTGCTAGGAGGGCAGTGGGCCCCTCCCGGCGGACTTGTGGCATCCCCAGGCTGGGTGAACAAGGCAGAATGGAGGTGGGGGAGCTCTGAGGTTCTGATCTGAGAAACCTCCTCACCCTGGGATCTTTCCATGATCCCTGGTGCCAAATCTGGCATTGTGGTTAAAAAAGGATGACCTGTCAGGGCAGCGACTTTTACCTTGTGGGATGGTTCATTTGTTTCTTTGAGTATCTAAAGCCACTCTCCTTGAAAAATAATATTTCAGCTGTCCACTGATTGTATTTTTGGTAATTAAATGGATTTTGTTTTGAGAATGCAGCAATATCCCTTTAAATATGTAAAATAAGCATGGGCGTTTTATTGCCCTAGATGCTCTCCACGACCTCAGGCTGAGGTATTTTTATGAGCTCCTGGTAAACCGGGTCTCAAGCCTTAGCATTTGTTTTTGTCCCTCTTTGTCTACAGAGTTGTCAAATGCTCACCGGGAAGGGGTGGGCAGTTGTCCCTTCGGGGACATGGAGAATGTGGGGAAACCACTTCCCATTTGCTGTCTTAGGGGCTGGTTTAGGAGAAAATCTTTGTTCTTCCCTTTATAGAAAATATTTAGGTTGGGCTTGTTTGTTCCAGAAGTGTCTGCCTTGAAAATGCTCCGTGGAAGAATCTGGAGAGGTAAGAAGAGCTTAATTTTTGACTTGAGAAGAAAAAAGAAAAACTATGAATTGAACTCTTGGAGCCACAAGCCACTCCAGCAGCCTCATTTCCATTTATTTTTGGGGCTTGTGTTGCAGAAGTGAGTTGAGTGCTTGATGGGAAGAGCTGGAGCAGGTCACCCTTCCCAGGCTTTCTTGGGCGGGGGAAGCCAGCAGGTTGGGGTGTGGGCATCTGAGACACCCCCACCCCCCGCTATGCATCATCTATCTGGATTCCTCCTCGGCCTACTACAGTCAGGGGCATAGAAAAAAATCTGATTGCTCTCTTGATGTGGCAGTTTTAACTTTACAGGCATGCCTACTTTAGGGGAAAATGTGTATTTTTTTATTTGCTTTTTGTTAAGTATATGTATTTTTTCTTTATTTTTTATCGTAGTAAAATATGCATATGATGAAATTTACCGTCATAACTATTGTTGAGTGGCATTAAACACATTCACATTGTTTTGCAACCATCACCACCATCCATAGAACTCATTTCATTATCCCCGGATAGAAACTCTGTACCCATTGAAAAACGTCCCTGCCATCTCCTCCCCGAGACCCTGGCAGCCACCGTTCTGCCTTCTAGGGACCTTGTGGAAGTGGAACATGCAGTCTGTGTCCTGTGACTGGCCCGGCTGCTTTAGCATGCCTTCGAGGCTCATCCGTGTTGCAGCATGTGTCAGAGTTCCATTCCTGAGGATCTGGTTTTTAAATGGTCATTTGTTTTGCCAGGGCATATAAAATGTTTACATATTAACTCCATGCTGGTGAAGCGGTTTCCTCTTACAATGAGCTCAACAGTGTCCCTTTCTTGTTGCCTCAGTTAAGACTTAAGGAAAACCCTCGTGGCTCTCCAACTGATTCTCAGGGAGGGTCCCATGGGGTTTGGTGGGGGTGGGGGGCAGGGTCGCCCAAGGAGGGCTCTGGGTGTTACGGAGATCCTTGGCAGTTCAGGAGGTCTCAGTGCATAAACAGCAGCGACTACCCAGCTCCCTGTCGGGAACTGCTTTCGAGGTCTGTTTTCAGTAGGGGCCTGAGGCGTGGGAAGGCCCTGGCTGTGAGTGGTACGAGCAGGGTGGGCTTGGTGGAGAGGTGATGGAGGGACTGGGATTTGGGTTTCCTGAAGGGAAAGCAGGGAGAAGACCCTGGCAGAGCAGGAGAAGTTTACTTCATTTTGTGATACATGAGGATAGAAATTGAGCTTTGGCTGAGAAATGAGATATTTCTACTATGAGGAAAGAATAAAGAAAACTTGAGAAAAACTTTAAAAATAATTGTTTCTCACTTCTTCCTCTTCTTTGTTGTGTGAGTGCGCATCTCTTACTTGCTGAGGACTTAGATGAGCCATCGTCTGTGATGGGGAGCCCTTGTGACTTATTAAATATTTCATTTCCATGCGCCTCTGTTTCTGCATCTGAAAAATGGGAATGTTCCCCATTGTGTGGATTAAACGTTGGGACTGGTTGAATGAATTGAGGAAAGTATCCTGTGCAAATGGCCTCTTCAAGTGCCTCTGGCTGTCTTTCCTGCTGCTCTAGAATTGAGGGTAGGCCCCCTCCACCGACACCTGGCAAAGGTACTACTGACTTTACTCATGCAGGAGCTATGGAAAAATAAACAAAGCTCCTTTTTTTTCAGGTCGCTGTTGTTGGTTTTTTTTTTTTTTTGAGAGGGAGTCTTGCTCTGTTGCCCAGGCTGGAGTGCATTGGCGAGATCTTGGCTCACTGCAACCTCCGCCTTCCAGGTTCAAGCAATTGTCCTGCCTCAGCCTCCCAAGTGACTGGGAATACAGGCGCGTGCCACCACGCCTGGCTAATTTTTATAATTTTAGTAGAGATGGGGTTTCATCATGTTGGTCAGGCTAGTCTCGAACTCCTGACCTCAGATGATCCGACTGCCTCAGCTTCCCAAAGTGCTGGGATTACAGGCATGAGCCACCATACCCGGCCCAGAGCGCTTTTATTTTTAACCCCCTGTAGAAGGCAGATAATGTACTGAGCCCACATTTGAAATGATATGGAGCCTTTTCTCCCCGTTGGAAAACAAAGATCTTAGTTCTAAATTAGTGCACGGGAAGATAAAACCAATGAGGACATAGTAGGTTTGGTTATACTTGAGTTGACTAGTAAACTCTCACTACTTCCTAGTTATTGGTGTTTCATGACATCCCACAGGTATCTAAAACATTCATAAACTATTGACATGCAGGTTTGCATTTCCCATTGGTACAGTTGGATATAGTCTAACTTACACTAAATATGCTGTATGATTTGTGTGTTACACATACCATGTAACATACTATACCTATTTCTAGTATAGTTTGCATTTCAGAAGGGTGTAGTTGTGCTGTCAAGTAACATAATTTTACAAGACAGTGCTTTTCTGTAGTTGAAGGATGGTGGAGTGGCGAGGGGGTCTGCCCGACCTTCCTGGTTCTGGATTCGGTCTGGCTGAGCCGAGGGGCCCTTTGTGCAGCTTCCTCTTAGTACATATTAAAAACCCTTCAACTTCAAAAAATATCTGCACAGAAAAGGGATTTACAGTCTAGTAGCTGATTAAATGGTGTGTATTTTAATTCCCAGAACTTTGCTTCCTAGTTGCTGTTTAATTAATAATGGATTTCCTTCTTAAAGACAGATGTGCATTCTTGGCTTATTATTATTTTTGCCTGTGTTTGCACAAAATTGAGGTGCAAAATGAGTCTAATGGTCCTGACAATTTGGATGACTTTTAAGACCCTGGTTTTGTGACAAGTGCTGACTCCAGGTGGGAGGGGCCTTGGTGTCCCAGCTGCCCCCAGTCCTGGGAACCGCATGTCCCTCGAGGAGTCCTCTCCTGGGGCCTGTCCTGGTTCACTCTCAGCACTCTCTTCCAGACTCTTGTCTTTTTCTCTCCTCGGCCGCTTTTGAACGCTTTGGATGCCACACGGTGCCTTTGTCATTTCGTGTTCCTGCGGGTCCCACGCGCAGGTTGGTGCCCTTGAGTCCCTGCCAACCTCTTCTGCCTCTGGCAGTCAGAGGATCGCCCCGCGCTGCCACTGTCCCCTGAGCGGGAGGCCTGCACCAGGGTCAGCTGCCTGCTATGCCTCTCAGCGGCTGCCTTTGACCATCTTCTGTGAGAGGTGACTGGGAGACCTGCATCTAGGGTTGCTGTGGCCACTGGAGGGGTTCAGTTTGCTTCTGCGCCTGGGCTGCTGGATAAGAGGCTTCTGGGGCCTTGCTCTCCATCCCCTGGCGACGCTGGAGGACCCGCCACATCCCGAGCTTATCTGGGGGCCCACCCAGCACTGGAGGGAGGCTTATCTGGAGCCCTGCTGACTGCTGTCTGTCACTTTGCAGGCTTTAAAACTTATCTTGCTGGAGAGTGCAACTAGTGAGTTCCAGGCTGAGATTCTTTTGGTTTCTAGGTACTTATCGATTAATGTTTTACTAAATTATCAAGCCTGCATTCACAAGTCAAATGTAGATTTTATACTTTTGTAAGCTCGAGTCTCGTATTCCTAGTTTCCTGGTGGGTTTATGTGTTCGTGTGTGCATATGTGTTGCATGTGTAGAGTGTATGTGTGTGTATGCACAGTGCACCTGTATGTGTGTGTTTGCCTCTAGTTTCCTGGTGTATGTGTACATGTGTGTATGTGTGAGTGCATGTGGGGGATTGTGGCACATGTATGTGTGCACACGCTTATGTGTGAGTGTCTGTGCGTGTGTTTGTGTGTAGCTTCCTGGTGGTGTGTGTGTCTAAGGGTTGAGGTGTCAGGCAGAGCGTGGGGAACTCTGAGGAGCTTGGTCCCGGGTGGATGCCTCAGCTGCCCCCTCCTCCCCACCTTTCTCCTTGGGGATGAAAGAATTTCTGGCCCCCTCCTGTCCACCTGTGCAGTGCCAGGTCCCATTTCCTACTGCTCAGCTCCTAAGCAGACCTTTTTCCCAGGTGTACCTCATACACTTCTTTACACCACGTGTGCACCCTACAGCACCAGGACTGGTAGGGTGACGTTCATATGCAGCGCACAGGAGGGTCACAGGGTTCCGTGGTCTCCTTTGACAGAGGAGCGAAGAGGCCAAGCAGGGGACATTGGCCTGGAATCCACGTGTGGTAAGTGCCGGGCCCTGCTCTGTCTGCTGCTCCCCAAATATTTGCACAACTGCCCAGCCTCAGCTCCCTCTGTGTCCTGGTGTCTGCAGTCCCCTCTGCAGAGGCTCTCAGCACATAAGGCCACCTATTCACCTCATTAGTTCCTGTACATTTTCTCCAAGGTGCACTCCTGCTCTGCCATCACCCTTACCCCCTGGGGGCCCTTTCCGGTGCATGTGCTTCTGGAGGACAGAGGTCAGGCTGGAGTCAGTGGAACAGGAAGAGGCCTCCTGGTGGGCTCAGGCAGCTCTTGGTGGCTGTTTGTCCTGACACACATGCTGAGGCGGGCTGCCGTTCCCCCTGCCCTCTCTGTTCAGAAAGCAGCCCCTGCTGTTGCTTCATCAGCCACAGTAACAGCGTCCAGACCAAGAAGGTGGTGCTCAGGCCACATGGCATCAGGTGTCTGAGGCTTCTCCCAGCTTCTCGGAGTGACTGTGGCTTCTGTTGGCCATGTGCCAAGCGTGGAAAGCACCTGGTCACGCTGCCTGCTGTCACGTGCCACTCTGTGCTGCGTCTCCTTGTGCCCTAGGGCCTACAGTCTGCCTTGTGATTCTCATAGCCAGGAGAAGGGTAATCTAAATTCAGCTTTGCAAAGCAGCTTGTCCTTTTAAAGTCCTATGAGAGTTGATGATGTACGAGCATCTCTGGGCAGATGCCCTCATTGTCCTCATTCCCTGGGGAAGTGGGGCTCTGCGCTGTGCTGGCCACCAGGCTGTACATCTGTCTTGCCCTAGAAATGGGAACACTGTCATGTATAAATCACACCTCCATAAAGTTGACATGAATAAAGGGGTGGGGCTCTGCAGGACCTCTTGGGGTTGTAATCCTGGCTCTACAGTGTGTTTTTTGGCAGGTCATTTAGTCTTGGGTCTCCAAAGTCCATCTCTGAAACGGGGGACACCACTTCTCCCCCACACAGTTTTGTGAGATTTGGGGCATGGGATGTGCACCCAGCACTGAGCACAGTGCCAGCCACGTGGTGTTATCCAGATGACAGCTGTTGTCACTCTGGGCTCTGAATTGGCCACAGGTCACCTTTCCTCTGAGGGAAGTCTGGGATGAAGTGGTTCGAAAGGTTCTGGACACAGGACTCATTTGCAGAGAAGGAACCAGATATGGATGCTTCACTAAGTTGCCAGAGCCACTTGGGACTTTCTTTCCAGAACCGGTGACCATGGAGGGGATCAGTGACTGTGGACAGGCCTGTGGGAGTCAGGGAGGCCCAGGGGTGTGGCCCAAGGGGTTCTCAGTGTGTGGACCCCGCTGTGGCGAGGTCAGGGTGGAGCCTGTGTGTTGCCCGTCTGGTGTTCCCTCTTCCTTCCTCTTCATTCTCACCCTCTGTGGCTCCAGGCAGGGGTCTGCGCCTCTGTCCCCAGGTCCACCTTCCTTAGCATGCATCCACAGGTGGATGCAATGACACAGCACAGGGACTCCCTCAGAAGCAGACATGTCCTCAGGGAGGGAAGTCTGGGTGGCCAGGCCCGGGCTGCCTTTGGAACTTTGGTGTAGACATCCCCACTCATTTCTCTTGAGTGTTTTTATTTAGAAAGAAGGATGAGGCTCGGAGTGAGGCAGCCTCCCCCAGCCCCCTTCCTGGGATGCCTCTGGGCCTGAGAGCCTGTCTTCAGCCCACCTAGCTTCTGCTCCGCAAGCTCATCCCACGTCTCAGCCTTGACTTCACACCTTTGGTCAGGCAGTGCCCGCCTACCTGGAATCCGCCCCCTTCCAAATCCTGCTCTTTGGTTAGAGCATCACCCAATATCACCTTATGTTTTTACGATGAAAATTTCCTAAAGCCATGGAAGGTTGTACTAAATTAAAATTATCACCACCCCCATGAGATTATAATTATTATAACATGTATTAGCCACATAACTTTTGGCGGTGCCTTGGAGGAGAACATGCCAGCAGACCTGGATCACCTTCTTTCCTCTCTCCAAGTGGGATAGGAATGTCTGCCCTGCTTCCCCTGTGGGATTATTTTGGCTTAAAACAAGAGAGCATATTTGATTTCAGTTTAAAAATTAAATTCTATAGGTTTATTTGCTAATTTTAATAAGTAGCTTGACTATCAAGTTTAATGGGACTTGAAAACTCCCAGCCTTTCCCTTAATTTGGAAGCAGTTATTCTGATCACAGCGCTGTGTGGGGAAGGGTGGAGGGCTCCGCAAACCACCACATGCCTCCTGTGCACTTACAGGGTCTGCGTGTGTCTGTGTGTGCATCCAGCTGCCGGTGCTGCGTTGCACCAAACACGGGAGAGGAGCTTTCAGAAGGCGCTAGGGCCTTCCCCTTCCTCCCCTTTGCCCCCACTCGCTCTTTAAATGAGCTGTGTTACCCAGCGGAGAGGACTTACGGAGAGCAGCCGAGGGCGGTGGAGCTCAACGGTGTTTGCTGGGGCCTGGCCAAGTGGAAAGCAGAGGCCTGTCAGGAATGATTAAAGAGCCCAGTGTTGGAAAAGAACAGGCCTTTATGTTGGTGGTAAAATGATTAGAAAGTAATAAGAAAAATGCAGGTTTGGACAGAACGTTGTTTTGTTTAATCAGTTCTAAGCCCAAATGAAAAAAAAAGTGCCCTTAGAAGTAATTTTAAAAGGGATTACAGCATCCATTCGAACATTTCTCCTATCCAGTTTATGAGTTGAAACATTTAGGGGAAGGGGGCAGATAGGTCTCTATTTCTTGGCGTCCAATGAGGCAATTTCTCTAATGGGAACCAGAAGCAGAGAGAGTGAGTAAGAAACATGCTGATGTGAGCAGGCACCTTTGAGGTGTAAGAAAATGTCAAGTGATTATTCACACTTCTGTTGGCTGCGCAAAATCCGGATATGGTTAGATCTTTCCAGAAGCTGTAGGAGAAACCTGGAATTTGAACACCTTGCAAGGAGAAACAGGCATCTGAGGAGAATTAATTCTGTTGTTATTAAAGTGGTGTTTCTGAAGATAAACTGGATGGGGACAGCATTGGGGGGAAGCGGGGGAACCAAGGTTGCATCTTTGATGTTTAGCCAAGACAGAGTAGGGCTACGAATATACCCAGTGGAGCGGCACTGGCCAGGCGGGACACGCAGCCTAAGGAGAGACGGTCTAGGAGGATGCTACTTCTTCATCTTCACCATATCATATGCACTGCTTGAATTTCTCTTCTAGAGGAAAGAAGACAGATTTTGCCAATCTTTTCCAGTAATGTATTCTATGGATTTCGTCCTTTTTTGCAAAATTAAACTTTGGCATTTGTCAAAGATAGAGGCTGTTTGAATATTTTTGGAAGACTGTGACATGGACTCACGTTTTATTGATACACAAGCAGTCTTAGCTGCCATAGGTGTCTGGTGGAGATACTGGCCTGCAGGTGACATGGAGGGACCTTGGCTTCCCTGTGTCACCAAATGCCTGAATTAGCAACTAGGAGTAGAGTTGTTTTTTAAAATAGTTTATTTATTTATTTATTTTGAGACAGAGTCTCGCTCAGCTGCCCAGGCTGGAGTGCAGTGGTGCAATATCGTCTCACTGTAACCACTGTCTCCTGGGTTCAAGCGATTCTCCCATCTCAGCCTCCCAAGTAGCTGGGATTACAGGCACACACCATCATGCCTGGCTGATTTTTGTATTTTAGTAGAGACAGGGTTTCACCGTGTTTGCCAGGCTGGTCTTGAACTCCTGACCTCAGGTGATTCACCTGCCTCGGCCTCCCAAAGTGCTAGAATTACAGGCGTGAGCCGCGGTGCCTGGCCTAAATAGATTTATTTTTTAGAGCTCACAAAAAATTGAGATGAAGGAACAGAGATTCCGTATTCCCTGTAAACTGCCTCTACCAGAGTGGTGCGTTTTCTACAGTTGATGAACATATGGTGACATATTATTATCACCCAGAGTCCATAGTTTACCTTAGGGTTTACTTTTGATGCTGTATGTTCTGTGGGTTTGAACAAATGTAAAATGATATGTATCTACTATTACAGTATCATGTAGATATTTTTCACTGCCCTAAAAATTTTCTGTACTCCACCTATTAATCCCTCCCTCCCCTCATCCCTGACAATCACTGATAATGTCTCCATAGTTTTACCTCTTCCAGATGTCTTACAGTTGAAATCATGTTGTATGTAGTCCTTTCAGATTGGATGCTTTCATTTAGTAATACGCATTTAAGTTTCCCCCCATCTCTTTTCATGGTTTGCTAGCTCATTTCATTTTAGTGCCGAATATTTCATCCACTAGATGTACCACAATTTGTGTGTCCCTTACCTGCTAAAGAATACCGGCTGCCAAGTTTTGGCAATTATGAATAAAGCTGCTATAAATATCCTTGGGCAGGTTTTTGTGTGGACATAAGTTTTCATCTCCTTTGGGTAGATACCAAGGAGTGTGATTTCTAGAACATATGGTAAGAGTGTGTTTAGCTTTGTAAAAAAACCATCAAACTCTTCCTTGGTGGCTGTACCATTTTGCATTCTCACGAGCAGGGAACGAGAGCTCCTGTTGCTCCACATCCCCCCAGCATTTGGTGTCGTCAGTGTTTTGGATAGGAGGAATTTTCAGGGAGGAAATAATTAAGCATCCTGGAGGAACTGGAAAGGACAGAATCCCCCTTCGTGTTCAAGAATAACAATGGAAATGCCCAGGGCATCCGATGTTTAAAATGGGAGTCCTGGGCATATTTTGGCACCCACAAGTTCTCTGTGAGACTATTCAATTTAAGCTCAATGTGTTTTTTTGCACACCTAACAGAAGTATGAATAATCACTTGACATTTTCTTATACCTCAAAGGTGCCTGCTCACATCAGCATGTTTTTCACTCTCTCTGCTCTGGTTCCCGTTAGAGAAATTGTCTCACTGGACACCAAGAAATAGAGACTTATCTGCCCCCTTCCTCTTAAAGTTTAAAGTCATTGTGTTTTTCTGCTCAGTGGTATTCTAAAATCTGTGTTAATGAGTTAGCAGATACTCGTGATGTCAGCAGAGATCAGATGAGGCTGAGGCTCCTTGTGCAAATGAAGATGGGAAATGAGGGGACCCAAAACATTGGCTTGTCTGAGGGAAGAACCTTCTTGGTAGAGGGGAGTGGCCAGTGCCAAGGCCCTGTGGCTGGAGCAAGCTTGGTGTGTTCAAGGAAGAGTAGGGACCAGTGCACCTAGAGGTGGGTGCTGGGAGAGTGACGGGGCTGGAGCTGGGGAGCAGGGACCAGTCACGAGGGCTGTGCAGGCTGCAGTGAGAACTTGGATTTCATCCTGTGTGCATTGGGAAGCTTTTGGAAGGCATTCAGCAGGGGAATATTGTGATATGGTTTTATGCTAAAATACACTCTCTTATGGCTGGGTGTGGTGGCTCACGTCTGTAATCCCAGCACTTTGGGAGGCCGAGGTGGGCAGATCACGAGGTCAAGAGATTGAGACCATCCTGACCAACATGGTGAAATCCTGTCTCTCCTACAAATACAAAAGTTAGCTGGGCATGGTGGTGTGTGCCTGTAGTCCCAGCTACTCGGCAGGCTGAGGCAGGAGAATCTCTTGTACCTGGGAGGCGGAGGTCGCAGTGAGCCGAGATCATGTCATTGTACTGCAGCCTGGCGACAGAGAGAGACTTCCTCTCAAAAAAAAAAAAAAAAAAAAAAAAACCAACACCACCACCACCCTCTGATGGGTAAGAGTTTCAGTTCTGCAAGATGAAAAGAATTCTGGAGATAGATGGTGATGGTGGCTGCCAACAGCGTGAATGCACTTAAAACCCCAGAACTGTCCATTTAGAAATTGTTAAGATGGGAAATTTTATGCTATTTCGGGGATAAGGCTCTTCAAAGTGGCAGGAGAGTGGCAGGGGAGAGGATGGTGGCTTGGGTTGGATGGGTGGTATGGAGTGTTTGTTGGTCAGTGGTGGCATACAGTTTGAAGGTAGAGGGAGAGGCTCTGGCTATTGAAGGAGTCCTGGATGTGAATAGCTTTTCTCATACATGTGGTGTATTAGTCTGTGCCTTCTGAGATGCAGACTCCAAAAGTGGATAAGAGGTGCAAAACATTTATTAGGGAAATGATTACAATGAGTAAAATAGGAAGAACAGGCAGAGGTAGTTGGGAGAGCCACCCAGCCTGTTGTGAGGCCTGTTCCCCCAGTGGAGGGGTTTTGGGAAGGAGGGTTGGTGCTAGGACTTCAGCTGTGATTTTTTAAATTAATTAATTAGTTTTTTGAGACAGAGTCCCACTTAACTCTGTTGCCTAGGTTGGAGTGCAGTGGCATGATCTTGGCTCACTGCAAGCTCCACCTACCTGGTTCAGGCAATTCTCCTGCCTCGGCCTCCGGAGTAGCTGGGATTACAGGTGTGTACCACCACACCCAGCTAATTTTTGTATTTTTAGTAGAGATGAGTTTTGACCATGTCATCCAGGTTACTCTCGAACTCCTGACCTCAAGTGATTCTCCTGTCTTGGCCTCCCAAAGTGCTGGGATTACAGGTGTGAGCCACTGTGCCCAGCCCCTGTGCTGGCTTTAAAGGTGAGGGGTCCCCCTGTGGGCAGCCTGCAGGAGCTGAGAGGGCTGTGGCCCATACCCAGTGAGGAAACAGGGATGCAGTCCTGCAACCAAAAGGAACTGAATACGGACAACAACCTGAACAAGCCTGGACAAGATTCTTTCCCTGAGCCTCTAGAAAGGAACGCAGGCCTGCTGACTCCTTGATTTTAGCTTTGTAAGAGCTGGGGAACCCAGCCATGGTCTTCTTGGACTTCTGATCTACAGAAACGTAACCTAATACATAGTTGGTGTTTTGAAAAACTGCTAAGTTTGAGGCAATTTGTTATGTAACAGTAGAAAACTAAAATATCAAACTATACATGCCCTCTGAATACTTGAAAATACAGATGTAAAAGTCCTGCATAAAATTTGGCGAATAAGATCTAGTACCGTGTTAAAAGAACAACAGCAATTCTGGGATGGTTCAGCATTAAAAAAATCCACATGAGGGCATTTTAATTTTAGAGGGAAAAATCATTCCAGTGGATGCTATAAATGCTTGTGCTAAATGTCAGCATTCTTTGCTGACATTAGCAAAATAGGCCTAGTTAACTCCATAAAAGGATTCTTTCAAAGACCTACAGTGAATATTTCATTTCAAGGTAAAACACAGGACAAGGTATAGATGTCTGCTGTCATAGTTACTGTCCAGTGCTGCTCTGGATGTCACAGCCAATATGATAATTAGAAAAGATCAGAGCAAGCTGTCACTCTTTGTAGGTAATAAACTGGAAAATTCAAGGGAATCAACTGACAACTATTGAAACTTAAGGAGAGCTCTTAGCAAGGTAGCCACACGTTAATTAACATAGAAAACCCATTAACTTCTGGATGCATTGCTAAAGGCCTATTTAAACCAAAAACTATAAAACCCTTGGGAATAGGTTTAATAAGAAGTGCAACGTCTGTGAGAAGAAAACCATAACACTCAGGTTTGTTGTTAATCAAAATCCCATAAGGTATGAGAAGTCTTAGTGAATATCAAAGAAAAAAAGAAAATGAAAAAGCTCTGCAGAAGATTCCTGTCTCCTTATGTGGAACTTGTTCATTCCACAGTTAGCATTTCTGTGCTTGAGGCTGACAGTGGCTCCCTGGCCCCTGTTCCCAGATCTGTACCCTAGGTGGATCCTTGAGGGTCCTGCAGGTGTCTCCATAGGTGGCCCTTTGGGCTGCTCTCTGGTCCTCGATTTTCTCTTCAGACTTTCTTCCAGAAAGTGAGGGAAGAGGTTTCCATTTTGTAAGAAATGAGCAATCCATCCTAAGAACACCTCTGACCCTCACTGGGCTGTTTACTACACATGGCTGAAGCCATCAACTCCCCTGCCCTGGGGTCTAGGCTGGGTGAGAGAAAAGCTCTGCAGTCTTTTTGCCTGTTCTGGTTGGCTCAGCCGGGAGCTTTGGCTGCAGGAATGGTAAGACCTCCCCACGCCCCCACCAAATATCACGCCCAGGGTTCTTATGGGCCCAAGCCAGGATTATTCTGGAGTTTTTTTCCTGTGCAGAACGCGTCCCTGTGTCGGTGAGCCATAAAACAACATAATTTCTCCCTCTGAAGGCTCCTCAAGGAGGCCGGGTGCACACATGTAGATTATAAAGTTTAATGCTAAGTTTTTGGACTTCAAGAAATTCCTGAGTCAGCCTTTCCAAAGCCAGGTCCTTGGCCCAATTTTAGGGAGTGAGTGTGATATGTACAGAGTTTTGGCTTCTGATGTTGGCTTCGGCATTTTTCACCAGCCCATTGACTGCTTCAGATGGAAGGGGCCACAGCTATGCAGCCTGCACAGAGTGGGGGCGGTGTCCCGGTCCTCACAGGGAGGGTCAGCAGCTCTAGGTAGTCGCCTGGCAATAGAAACAGACCCCGAGGCACCCCCAAACATGCCTAGCGTGTAGTATGTCTAGTGTGTATGGACATTCCTTCTCAGTGTCCTATTGGGGCGCCTTCATGGTATAGACTTGAGACAGGGACCTTCACAGTGCATCCACCAGGCTGTGATGGGACTCCCGGCTTCTCTGTCCTGGCCCCTCCCCTGGCTCAGGGCTTGGGAGTGGGGCCCACATTCACCAGCTTCAGCTTTGCAGGCAGTGGTTGCTCCTTTCTTGGTACCGGGTGTTCCCCCTCTCGGGAAGTGTCCCGGGACTATGGAATCCTCTTACCAGTCTCACTGGAAAGTGAGTAAGATTTAGTATTTTATTGGCTAGGCATGGGGGAGTGAAGCGCCAGCTCTTTGTTTTATTACACAGTCTCTCTTCCAGGCGAGGTTATTCTGTGATCATTTGTTTTTCCAAGAAGTTGTTCAGAGTCAGTAAGAAAGTAAAGAAAAAATGGACAGAGCCATAAACATGAAAAAATGGACGAAGACCCCACCAAGCCACTTGGTGGACAGCCTGTCACACCAGAGTGGGCTTTGGCGGCAGAGAGGTGAGTAAAGAAAAGACGTTGCTTCCTGTACGGAGACAGCAAGCCAGAGGTCTCTGAGCATCGCCAGCCCCTTTCCAGCCCTGCCAATGACTGCCTCCTACTCGTTTTGCCCAGTTGCGCCTTGTTTCTTGTTAACGCACATGGACACATGTTTTATTCTGCCATTTCTGAGCAAATGGCATGGCTTCGATCAGCCTTGGAGAGCAGAGTGGAAGAGGATGCCTGGGCAGGGAGGCAGAAGCATTGATTACAGCCTCAATCCCATCCCAGCCCAGCTTCACTTATTTCTGGGTCGGACAGAGACATTAAGCCAGGAAGGATTTTCAGAGTGTCGTCCATTAGTGGCTACAGATCTAGAATGAAGCAGTGTCTTCATTGAGTCTTGCAGGAGGGTACCAGCATCCAGGGGTAGAGGAGATGACGATTCCTGCCCAGGTGTGTTCCTGCATCTGCATCCTCTAATCGGCATTATTTGCTTCCCATTGAGCAGTGTTGTTTGTAGTCTTTTGTTTGTACCTTTAAATCTTTAAACCCATGTTGAGCTATGCTCTAAACAAATGGATCTCAAAAATATAAACAGGCACTTCACTAGGAGGAAACCTTCCAAACACTGGTGAGCCGGGGAAATACAGTTAAAATCACCCGGAAGTACCACCAAATTCACAAAAGTGTAGAAGAAGCATTGCTCCCATCAAATTCACAAAAGTGTAGACATCTGACAATACCAAGTGTTAGCAAAAATGTGTTAGGGAGAGAAGAAACTGCTGGAGGGAGTTGAGTTGGTCACCCCATTATATCTACATTATTGGACAATTTAGCAATATCTGGAAAAGCTGAATCATTCTTCTCCTACTCCGTGCAATTCCATTCCCAGGCATAGGTAAGAGAACCCCAACACAAGGGTGCAAGGAAACCATAAGGGGAATGTTCATAGCAGCTTTGGAATTTGCAAAAACTTCAAGTAACCCAAATGTTCACCGACGGAACAGTAGGAAAAAAATTGTGATATGTTTATTGAATGGAGCCACATGCTCAAACATAGATGGATCTCACAGGTTAGCCTTGAGCAGGAAATACAGGTTATAGGAGGCTTGATTTTTATGTAAAGGTTAAACGTATGCAAGGAAATCTTGTATACTGCTTTGGGATACATACTGCGGGGGAGTACTATATTAATATAAACTCAGGATTGTGGGTACCGTTGGAGGGGGAACTGAGAAAAGAATAAGACTTCCATTTGGCCTGTTGTATTCATACACTTTTTTGGAATGTGCATCTGAAATAGTATATACCAAATTTAAATATTGTATTTCCAAACCTATGAAACAAATGGAAACTTTCAAATAATTGGATGTTAGAAATGGAACTCTAAAAGATTTTCTCCTCTCCATGAATGCACCCTTTGCCTAGGATGGGGGTCTGTCCCCTTGACTAGAAACCCCGGGCCCTTGCCCGCAGGGGTCCTGGCAAGCCTTGCCTTTGTGCATGTGTTCTGGGAGCCAGAGAAGTTGAAAGAGGCCTCACTCGGAATTTTTGAAGAGGTTGAATTTCCCGACAGTCCTGGATAAAAGAAGCTGCAGGCAGTCTGACTGTCAGGGGATCCCCTTCTGGGCCTGTATTTATATAGCCCTAGGAATCCTCTCCTGCGGGCTCTTAAATGGTAAGTAGTGGGTTCGTGACCCGTGGTGAGAGAAAGATGCCCCAGCAGGTAACGTTATCTTTTCCTTTCATCTGTGAATCTCCCTGCTGCAGGCAAAGCACCCCTGAGCCTGCAATTACAGCCTTCCCCACCCTCAAGCTGAAAAACCTGGTTTTGTTCAGGAGAAGAGAAACCTCACCCCGGGAGCGGAATTTGGTTTGTATTTCCAGAGAAGACACGGTGTGGTCAGGGATCGCTTAACCCTCCAGGTGCAGCCCCAGGCTGGGGGGTTGGAGGTGGTGGTGGGGTCCCCTCGTGAGGACAGGAAGTGGCTGCGACTCAGGGCGGAGGGGGCAGTCGCGGCGTGCGTGGGTGCACAGTCCGTGGTGTAGGCAGACCCTGGTGTAGACAGATCGCGGTGCGGGGAGGATGCAAGTGGGTGTGCAAATGCGACGGTGTAGACAGACGGCAACGTCTGCTGGCCCATGTTGTCGGTCCAGCCCTGTCTAGCTCTGCACCCTGGAAGTGGCGACGGGAGGGGGAGAATGAGGGCCCTCGTGGGCCCCCGGCTGGCTCCAACAATCTTCGCTGTTCACAGAGCGTCGTCTCCTGCTCCTCTAAATGTGAAGCCGCTTTAAGATGGCATCTTTATGTCTCAAGAAGATAAAAACACCTTTAAAAAAGTAACCATGGCCGGGTGCAGTGACTCATGCCTGTAATCCTTGCACTTTGGGAGGCTGAGGTGGGTGAAACACTTGAGGTCAGTAGTTCAAGACCAGCCTGACCAACATGGTGAAATCCTGTCTCTACTAAAAATACAAAATTAGCCGGATGTGATTGTGCACGCCTGTAATCTCAGCTACTCAGGAGACTGAGGCAGGAGAATCACTTGAACCTGTGAGGCAGGGGGTGCAGTGAGCCAAGATTGTGCCATTTTACTCCAACCAGGGCAAGGAGAGCGAAACTTGTCTCAAAAAACAAACAGTAACCACACTACCATTATCACACTTAAAGGCATTTCCTAATATAAAATACTCACTGTTCACATTTTCCTGTTTATTTCATGAGGTTTTTTTTTTCTGTCTTATTCAACCAGGATTTAGGTAAGACCTAGGTATTTTAATTAGTTGATTTGATTTAAATGTATCATAGTGGTCACATGGGAGAAAAATCAGAACCCTGGGGCAGGGTTTTTGTAGATGAACTTTAGGGTTTCCTGTTGTTTCTATTTGGAATTACATTTTGGTGGCGACCAGCATCCCTTCAGATCCTGGTCTCACCAGGCATTTGGCCTCTCCTTCCCTTAGGTCCCATGTCATAGCCACCCTGGTGCAGGCCCAGGCAGGAGCCACTTGTGTTCAGTCCTGAGGAATCCCAAGTCCCTCCACCCTATGCAAGGAATGAAGATAATGGGCTCAGAATTAGGTTTTATGAAAAGCAAAGTCCTTGAAGGATGGTTATTCCTGCCCCGAGATCCCACAGTGGGGCCTTTGGAATGACAGACCACCCCCAACTCCCTCCCACCCTGCCCCACCCCCACCCCCATCTCCAAAGCTTCAACAAAGGCTGTTTTTTTTTTTTTTTTTAAGTTTTCCGGTGCCCTTTGCTCTTTGTTTGCCTTCCTGCTTTGTTCTCTGGCCAGCTGCAGGCCACACTGCCGTTTGGAAACGGGTTTCCTTGGGTTTGATTGACAAATGGGAGAGAACTGGGATGCAGAGGCTCATGCCTTCCAGAGAATATTCTGGAGAAAGATGGAAACTAGAGAGAGCTGCTGGCTTTACAGTGTTGGGTTCTGAGAACTACCAGGTGTGGGGTTGGTGAGCACACAGGCTTGTTAGCTCTTTAAGTGCATGAGGCTTTAGGTTGGTAAGGCCTCATGAGCTTCCAGTGGTAACACAGAAAATACCAAGTTAAGGCAATAAAATGGTCTCCCCAACCAACTAAAATCAGTTCCCAGCACAGGAAGTTGATGACTTAATTTAGAACATATGATTTTAAAAATTGGCCCCAAAGCGTTTTTGGACTCAATTCTGTGCATGTTAATATCTATCCAGATTATATCCTGACACTCATTTAAAAAAAAAATAGACTCAAGTTTTGCCAGACTGGACATGGAAACGTGTTAGGTTCTGTGGATGGGAGGGAGTCTTGAATGCGTATGACAACCTGCAGGATGCATTAGCTCCGGTTCCACCCAAAAATGCAAGAGAGTGATGAGTTTGTCACATATTGTCAGGTCAGGGAGAAGATTTAGATAAAACCCTTCAGCGTTAATATTCTTACAATATTAAAAACTATCTTAGAAAACCAGGCCTGGGGATTGGAGAATGGAGAATACAGAATTTCTGGACGAAGACGGCCCCCAAGCCTTTTTTTTTTTTTTTTAAAGGTAATCGAAGGTAAGTGGAGAGTAAGTAATCCTTTTTGTAGGCCAATTAGACAAGTGATGCCTGAACTCTTTTCCCCGTGACTTCTGGAGGAGGCTGGGACTCCCTGTCACAGGGGTACCCACCAGTACACATCCCTGCTAGTTGAGATCTGAAATGCTTATTTGAACGGCCTTGACTGGTGTGTCGTTGCCTGTGTTTATTTGGATGTGTTTCAGAAGCCATCACATGGACAGAAGAGGTGGGTTTTGTGAGATGGTGTTGAATGAGGGACAGGTCAAACTGAAACCTGATTGACAATCAGATTGGTGAAACCAGAGAAAAAAGAAAGAGATGAGTACTCAAGTATCTTGACTTCAGAAAGTACAGAGTTTCCCTTTGGTGACTGCTCTACCTCCATGTTTTTGAGTGAGCTTTGGTTCTAGCTCCCTGGTAGAATGGTAAATGTGCTTTCTCTCTGGGTGTCCTTTGTGTACTTGTCTCAGTGGCCATAACGTGGCACTGCATAGATGTGAAATCCCCTGAGATTTTGCTTCCAGATGCAACTCATGCTAGATAGGGGCCCTGGGTAGGGGACTGAGAAGGGGGCTTCAAGGCCACTAGGACTTTGGAAGGGGAAAGAATTTTGGTGGTGATTTAAGCGCTGGCAAGGGCTCTGTTGGAAATGATTCACTAACTTCCTGGAAGGACACTTCAGAGGTGTGATTGGCAGTAGGACAGTGGGTGGGGTGTATTTCCTATTTGGAGTGAGAGAGGATTCTGGTGCGTAGGTGTCTCATCCCAAGGCCTCTTGTCCATCAAATTCTGTTGGGTAGCACTGTCCAATAGAGTTTTCTACAATGATGGAAATGTTCTGTATTTGTCGGGTCCAGATCAGTAGCCTGCAGCCACATGTTCCTGTTGAGCACTGAAATGTGTTAGTGTGACTGAAGAACTGCATTTCTGATCTTACTACTTGATTTTAATTAATTTAAACGTAAAGAGCCCCGTGTGGCTCATGGCTACCATATTGTACAGTGCTCTTACAGAGCACCAGCTATCACCTTAATGATTTTATATCATCCATACAAAACAGTGAAGAAAATGTGAATGGGAAATATAAAGAATGGTGAAATGAACAAATTGAGTGACTCCCACCCTGTTGAAGAAATTGAACTTCATGCCCAGTTCCTGTGAAGCTTTCTGGATATCTTCTTCCAAGGTAGTGATTGTCCTCTGTTTGTGTTAATAATTCTCTTACTTATCTTTGTAGTTTTGCCATATAGTACAGGTCAAGTATCCGCTAGTCTGAAATGCTTGGAACAGAAGTGTTTCAGATTTGGGTTTTGTACTGTACTTATAGGTTAAGCATCTCTAATCCAAAAATCCAAAATCTGAAGTACTCCAGTGAGCATTTCCTTGTAGTGTCCTGTCGGCACTCAAAGTGTTTTAGATTTTGGAACATTTTAGAGTTCCTGTTTTCCGATTAGAAATACTCAACCTGTGTGTATATCTCTATTAGTTTTCTGGGACTGCCATAATGAAGTCCCAGAGGCTAGGGTCGCTGAAACAACAGGCATTTACTTTCTCCCAGTTCTGGAGCCCGGAAGTCCGAGATCAGGTGTCAGCAGGGGTAACTTCTCCTGAGGCCTCTCTCCTTGGCTGGCAAATGGTGCCTTCTCCCTCTCTTTTCACATGGGCACCTCTCTGTGTCTGTGTCCTCATCTCCTCTTCTTATGACACCTGTCTTCTTGGATTAGGGTCCTCCCTAATGACCTCATTTTAACTTAGTTACACCTTTAAAAATCCTGTCTCCAAATAACAGTCATATTTTGAGGTCCTGGGGTTAGGACCTGAAGGTGGAATTTTGGAGGGATACAATTCAGCCCATAACAATCCCTAAAGAGCAGATTGCTTGGTTTTGCCTGTTTTTGACCTTTTGAAAAGTGGAGGCATGTTGCGTGTCTTTTTTCATTCAGCATTATCACTGCCTCTTCATGGTCAGTTCGAGACCACCTTCCAGCTCTCTTGGGAGTAGCTTGTCTTGGCCATGGGCTCGTTCTATAGGCTGAGCCGTCAGCTCTGGGGTTCTCATTTGAGGTCGAAAGGATGGGAACCAAACTGTCCTAACTGTAGGTTCCCCAGGCTACTCCCCGTATATGACAAGGAGAGGGTGGCTCCCTTGTAGAACCCTATACTCCCTTTGCCCAGCTAGATAGATGCCCAGCATGTACTGCTGCCCAGCCTGAGAGTCTGCCCTGCCCTCCAACTCCCTCCGTAGAACTTTCTTCCAAGCCCTCAAAATTCAGAAGCTTTAATGCCTTTCCTTGCGTTTCTCCACTATTCCTTCTTCATTCCACGAGGCTCTTTGCCCCTATCAGGCTTTTCTCTACGAACCTTCTCTCTGTATGATATTCCCCTGGTCTTGTTTTCTCTTTGCTAATCACCTTTGCTGACGAGGCTTGATGCTCAGGAGTGCTTGTCCTCCCTAATTTTTCACCTAATGATAAAATTTATATGTGTATATCAGTATTTAGAAGAAAAATGGTATAAAAAAGAAAACAAAAATTATTTGGAACTATACTGCTGGAGATAACTCACCATAAAACTCACCATAAAAAAAGGAGTATTAACAGTAAGTCCTCACTTAATTACATTGATAGGCCCTTGGAAACTGTGACTTCAAGTGAAATGACATACTGTGTAACAAAACTGATTTTACCATATGCTAACTGATATAAATAAGAGTTAAGTTCTTATGGCATACAGTGTATCATTTTATTTAAAGTTGGAGTTTCCAAGAATGTTATCAGTGATGTCAAATGCAGATGTAGGACTCATTGTGCTTGCATTTTAACACGTTTGTGATCATGCCGGCGTGGTTTTATTCCATAAACATGTTTTTCTTGTTACCTATTTGGTTTTTTTATAATCATCAATTTTTTTTTATTTGAGATGGAGTCTCGCTCTGTTGCCAGGCTGGAGTGCAGTGGCATGATCTCGGCTCGCTGCAACCTTCGGCTCCGGGGTTCAAGCAGTTCTCCTGCCTCAGCCTCCTGAGTAGCTGGGACTACAGGCCTGTGCCACCACGCCCGGCTAATTTTGTATTTTTAGTAGAGATGGGGTTTCACTGTGTTGGCCAGGATGGTCTCGATCTCTTGACCTCGTGATCCTCCTGCCTCGGCCTCCCAAAGTGCTCGGATTACAGGCGTGAGCCACCAGACCTGCCTATAATCATCAATTTTTTATGGTTGCATATTATCTAGTCAAGTGCCATTTCCTGTAGCAGATGAAACACTCCATTCCTTTTCAATATTTAGGGTTTTTTTCAATTTTTCCAAGTTACATTTGTGAAGTTCAGAACTTACTGGAAAGTTGCAATTAGAATATATGGGAATTCCTTGCCCCCCCCCTCCGACCCCCAACCGTCTGAAAGTAAGCAGCTGGCAAGATGCCCATTACCCCCAAAATGCTTTAGCGTGTATTTCCTACAAACAGGGGACATTCTTGTACATAATCCTAATACAGCCATTATGAAAATCACAAAATTAGCACGGATGCATGACCACCATGAGACCCCAATCAGGACAGTTGCAGTAATGGTCCCAATAAAGACCTTTTGAGCAGCAGGATTCACTGCAGGGTCATTTGGCTCCTTGCTTCTGGAGTCTCCTCCAGTCTGGAACATACCCCAGCCTGCCCTTGACCTTCATGACCTTGACAGTTGTGAAGAGTGCAGGTAGGTTATTTTGTAGCAAATCCCACAACTTCTGTTAATCAAGCTTTGTATATGGGCAGGCCCACTACAGAAATGATATTGTATAAGTCCTTTCGTTGCTGTCATTGGATGGTACAAAGGGTGACTTTGTCCCCTAACTGATGAGATTGACTGGCTGAGGTGGCATCTGCTAGGCCTTCCCTTTCAAATTAGTCAGCATTTGGTATTTGGTGGGAAGGCTCTTAGAAACCGTCAACCTCATCAGACTCTCACTTTATTCAGGTGTTTACTTACATCAGTATGCACACAGCACTCCTGTTTTATCCAGTGGGTTATAATCCTGCCATGACCCCTTGGCAATACCTATTGCTAATGCAATTACAGATGCTTTAAATATATTTTATTATGGCATGAGTTTGCTAGGACTGCTGTAACAATGCACCACAGACTGAAGGGTTTAAACAATGGAAATTTATTTCACCATAGTTCTGGAGGCTGGAAGTCTGAGATCCAAGTGTCGGCAGGGCTGGTTTCTCCTGTGGCCTTGTGTCTTCACATGGTCGTCCTACTGTGTGTGTTTGTGTCCTAATTTTTTCTTCTTAAGAGGACACCAGTCATGCTGCATTAGGGCCCACACTACTTCTTTTAGCTTAACTACTCCTTCAAAGGTTCTGTCTCCAAATGCAGTCACATTCTGAGCTACGGGACGTTAGGGCTTCAACATATGAATTTTGGAGGCCATAGATCAGCCCATAATAATTAGGAACTGTGCTTTGTATTGTATTAACATTCTGCCTGGCTGACTTCTACTGTGATGAAAAACTTAGTATTGATCTCCTTAACATTTCTGAGAATCTTCTCAGAAAAAGGGAGTGCAAGCAGAGGCAAAAAAGCTCTGATCTTATGCAAAGATGGGCACATGGAAGGGGTTGGAACTAGACTTTCTGCAATTCTTGTCTAAGTTAATAGGACTGTCTAGATACATGATGAGGTCTTCACTTAGTCTGCTGCACCCAGGCTTTGGTTGGACTCTGGGCTTTTCCTGGGATTTGTTTCCTGATGGCTATGCCCTGATGTTGCGTGCCATAAGATATAGAAGGAATAGAGTGAGCTCTTCCAAGGCCCAGCTGACCTCCTTCTCAGACACTGCATAAATGCACGAGGGTACATCAGAAGTGTTCAAGAGTTTATGGATTATTTGAAGAAAGCTGAAGTTATTGCCTCTGCATTGGGGGACATGGCCGGCTAGACAGAGAGTAGAAGAAAGCCTTACTTTTTTTTTTGTTTGGAGAAGGAATCTCGCTAGGATCGCCCAGGCTGGCACGATCTCAGCTCACTGCAACCTTCGCCTCCTGGGTTCAAGTGATTCTCCTGCCTCAGTCTCCTGAGTAGCTGGGATTATAGGCGCCTGCCAACACGCCCAGCTAATTTTTGTATTTTTAGTAGAGATGGGGTTTCACCATGTTGGTCAAGCTGGTCTTGAACTCCTGATCTTGTGATCTGCCTGCCTCAGCCTCCCAAAGTGCTGGGATTACAGGTGTGAACCACCACACCCAGCTGAAAGCCTTACTTTTCACTCTTTTGTGACTTTTGAATTTTGTCTTGTGTACACACACACACACCCCCTACTAAGAAAATAAATAAAAGTTAACTTTGGAAGAGGACGTAGAGAAGAAAAGGGCATCAGCATTCTCTCTTACCGCTTGTCCTCTGTCCTTAACATTAGAACGACATCATCACTTTCCCTGAACCTCCAAGGCCATACCAAGGTGTAGATCCCCCTGTGCCAGGCCCTTGGTGTGGTGCAGTGGCCCAGTGTGCTAGGATTCCTCATCGCCCCTCCTAGAAATGGAGCCCTAGGCCCGTTTCGTGATGCACACATTAAGAGACCTTTTTCCTGTGTTTGACCAATTTCCATGGCTTTTGGCAACACTGCTTTTTGGATTTGTCTTTGTTTCTTAAAGTGCAGTTTTTCTGTAATGAGTTTCTTGTTGGGGGATTCTGTGCTTGGGTTTTAATTTTGGTCTGTAGGGAGTAAGGGCCCTTTCCACTGACTGTGATTCTTAGAGAATGATGGGTCACAGTTTGGCTTGGGCCTCCAAGTGGCATTCTAAGGAGGTGAATTGGGTCAATTTGAGCCCAGCCAGGTGCTGGATGTGCAAGGGAGGAGCTTCTGGGATTACTGACAATGAATAAAACCAGACTCTCTCCTTAGGAAACTTAAATTTTATAGAAAGAGTCCAAGAAATGAATAACTTGGAAGATGCTGTCAGGTGGGTTTGCATGAAACACCGTGAGGACCTAAAGAGAAAACCTGCTTCTGCCAGGTGAGGCTGGGAAGGATTTGCAGAAGAGTCTGGCCTCAGGAGCTGACCATCAGGGGTGAATCATCTTCAGCAGGTGGAGAAGGGTCGCAGAGGTATGAAGAAGCCCAGGACCCTGAAGTCCAGGAAGAGGGGGTGCAATTGTGATCTGTTGAGGAAAAATTCATTCATTCTTACCTGCCTCCTGCCATTTCCCTTGCCCCACATCAGTGTGCAGAATAAATGAATTTAATGAATGTATCCCATTTAAAGGCTACTCTAGGGTATTTTTTTTTACCCCAGCAATGAAAGGATTTCTCAGGTGCTGTAAATACTCCATTTGCTGGAGGAAGCCGGAGCCAGTATTGGGTCCCTGTGAAGTTCTAAACACTCTGGAAATCTTGTTAAAGCTGGAGGCTTACACAAATTATGGGGTCCTCATCCTTAAAGCCTTTCTTTGTTAGCCTCCTTTTGATGAGAAAATAATTGATTATCTCTGGGGAAAAGAATACCTTGAGTTATTTATAACCCTTCTCCCTGGGGAGCTCTGGAACTGTTTGCAAATGTAATGTAATTATAAGCCTGAGTCTCCCACCCAGGTTGGGGCAGGTATTATTATTACCCTGTGGTCTATTTCCTTCTCCTGTTTTAGCATAAATCTAAACCTGGGAGAAGAAGTGGCTTGCCTAAGTATAATTCAGTCTGTCAACAGACATAGCAGGAATAGCTGCTATGTAATGAACTCCAGTTGTAAAATGGTTTGATAATGTCATTGGTGATGGTTTTTCAGAATTATTAGAGGCAGAATGAGAATTGACCCTTAGTCTCCTAAATATTCAGTATTTTGGGTACATTTAGATCACTAATTTTCCCTGTATAGGTATCTGTCTTCTTTTCCTGAACACCATAGCAGTTGGCTGATCTTCTTGATCCTCTTCTGGTCTCAAGACCCGTTTCTTTCTTGGGGAGATCATTCTGTGTCTTTCTGCCCCTGCCCACTTAGATTGGGCACATAACTTAGGGATAACTGTGTGCCCCTGACAGCTGATCTGAAGCATTCCTGGAACTTCTTGATCACCTTCTTAAGGAAATATAAGTGAAACCTTGAGTGTATGGTGGTGACTGAGATTGGAAGGAAAATAGAGAGGGATGGGAATAGGAGACAGAAATGTTGTAGGAAGCTGCGTTTAAAGCGTTGGTTTTCTGAGTCCTTGTAATTTCCACTTACACGTGCTTGATAGTTTGGCTGGGTCTTATTCTCAGTTGTAGGTACGTGACATTCTTGGAGTGTGACTCCACAGTCTTCCAAGAACGCTGTGCTGCCTTCTGAGAGGTTCACTGCCACTTGAAGCCTCATTCCTTTTCTGGTGACTTGTTTTTGCTTGGAGAGGTTTTGGGATCTTCTGTTTACCTTAGGCATTCATTAGGTAAATGAATGTATGATGTATTAAATGCGCATGTCTTTTGTTCGTTCTCAGTTGTGGCTTGGCTCTTTTTGTATGGACACTTGAGTCTTTCAGCTTGGTGATCCTCTTCAAGTTCTTTTAAAAATATTCCCCCCTCCCATTTTTTTCTGTTCTGTATTTCTGAAGCTCCTCTTCTCTCCTCTCTTTGCTGTAGAATTTCAACTTTATCTTTCAACCCTTCAGTTGAATTTTCCTTTTAATGTTGGAATCCTGTTTTGATTTCATTACTTTTTCTATTTTTTGTTGCTTTCTGTTTGCATTTTAAGAAGGCAATACCTTCTCTAATGTCTCTGAAAACTTCATTTTCTTTCTTTTGGCTCTTGAATCATCTTTGTTTCCTCTGGAGTGATTTGTTTTCTTATCTTGGCACCTCTTTTTCATATCAAGAGCTTTCTGCAGATGTCTGGTTGTTCTTGGTTAATTCTTGGTTAAAGCAATAGCTCACAATTTGAGAGTTTGCATGTGTGGATGGTGAACTTCACTTCAGATTTGGTGTCGGGGACTGGCTATTTTACTGGGAACCCTGGGTACCAAGATATACAAATCTATTCCTGAGGCCTTCACTTTCACTTCACTTTTTTTTTCTTTTTTTTTTTGAGATGGAGTCTTGCTCTGAGCCTAGGCTGGAGTGCAGTGGTGCTGTCTCGGCTCGCTGCAACCTCCGCCTGCCGGGTTCGAGTGATTATCCTGCCTCAGCCTCCCAAGTAGCTGGGCTTATAGGCATGTGCCACCATGCCTGGCTAATTTTTGCATTTCTAATAGAGATGGTATTTAACCATGTTGGCCAGGCTGGCCTCCAACTCATGACCTCAAGTGATCTACCTGCCTTGACCTGCCAAAGTGCTGAGATTACAGGTGGGAGCCACTGTGCCTGGCCTCATTTTAATTTTAATGACAAGCACACTTCTTTTTTTTTGCCCCCCTGCAGGGGTTAGGAGAAGGGCAAGAAATGCCTGCGAGCCAGGTGTGCTCCGAGCTCAGCTGAGATAGGAGTTGGCCATTTGGGTTTCTAGTGTCCATCTATAGATTCACACTTAATCTCATTGTTTGTTACCCTACCGTGCTTTCTGATGAACCTGGTGTTCCCAGGTTCTCAGTCTTCCTGTGGCTGAGGGAGCCACGTGGACCCCCTTTATAAAGCTGCTTTCCCCTTGAGTTGCACTCCACATACACAGATGGTCTGTGTGCTGGGGTCCACTGCCTGCTGTGCTATGTGTCTGTGGACTTGCTTTCTTCTACAAATTTCTGGAGCTCTCTTGACTCCAGCGAATGTCTCTGAAAACTTCAGTTTCTTTCTATTTATCTTAGGCATTCATCATGATGCATTAAATGTACGTGTCTTTTGTTGTTCTTTCTCAGTTGCTTTCTTCTGTAAGAAGTATCTCTTGAATCATCTTTGTTTCCTCTGGAGTGATTTGTTTTCTTATCTTGGCACCTCTCGTGACCTTTCTCGTGTTCTCTGTGTGGCTGTGCGTTTCTTACTTTATTTCATTCTTATCATTTTATGGGACTTTTAGAAAGGCAAATAAAGAAAGCATGGTCAATCCAGCATTGTTCACTGGTGTGTATAATCATTTGAGAAGGACTGAAATAGACCTTTTCCTATTTTCTGCTGGCTCTTAAAATAAGAAAATTAAGCAATTAGTTCCTTTAGGGCACTTGGACAGGACATTCTTTTCAAAGCATCTACATTTCTACAACGTCGTTGAGTGGAATCAGAGAAATACTGGCATTTCTACATATACTCCCCCACTGCCAGATGTTTGTTACTTTTGATTTAGTCAAATTCTTGTTCATTTAAACAACTGTTCTCCACAAAAATGGGAAAATACTTGCAAATTATCTCTAGGCATTCCATTCACAGAATTACATATTGAAGTTACAGTAGAAATCTGCCCTCTCTGCTATAGGGACCAGTAATTGGTTGGCATAACTCAAAATGCCTTCTAAAGTTGGAGAAATGTAATAAAACGATCCACCCATATATTAAACATTCTGTTCAAGTTAGCTTATATAAGTGTCTGTTAATTTACAAATTTTTTGATGTAGGCCAGGGCTTTTTGGTGAGAATCAGGTGATAGGAGTTCTTATTCGTCTTCTTGCTTACACTACAGAGTTTTCAGCGTTGGTTTCTTTAGAAGTCATATGGCAACAGGAAGAAATCTGTGAAGCAGACTGAGGTCAGATGTTTACAATATTTTCCTAGTCATTTTCTGTTTCATCTTCTATCCTTCTTTCTAACATGGATTTTTTTTTCTATTGTATGGAGCCTTTTCAAAGCCAACTCGGTTTTCCTAAATAGAACCTTTTTCATGTTTTTAGTTCCTCATCAATTAAATATTTAATTATATAATTTAATGACCAGAATAAGTGCAACCGGCGTAAGCAGGTTTTCGAGCAGCTGTGGTTGAGACCTGGGACGTGTGTCACTTTCACAGGGCAGAAATGAGGAGCGAGTGCTCGTGTGCAGAGCCCCCACACTGGTGAAGGTGGCCAAGTGGACACCACAGAGCACCTTTTGCTGAGGTAATCCTGCTCTGAGGCAGATTGGGTTTCATGCCAGTGGAGTGGAAATGAAGGGTCTTTTCTCTTCCCCCAAGCGAGGTGATTTCTTGAGGCCCTGTCTGGGAGGAAGGCTTCGTCAGCCCCCTTCCAGGTGGATGCTATCACTTTCCCATGCCCTGACTTGATTTTCTGTGGGCAGAGACCAAATTACAGGCTGAAAGTCTTCGTCAAAGTAAAAGAAGCCCAACTCCCCCCAACCAATTCAATAGGACCCCAGACAGAAAGCCTTTAATGTGCTCTTTTCGTGCCCTCCTTTTAAAATTTATCTCTAAGGAGAAGTGAAAGTTAATTTGTCAAAGGTAATTTACAGCCTGAATATTTAGGGGAGGAAAAGTTTCCTCCGAAGGCATCTCTTGATGGAAGACTCTGGATGTAGAACATGGCTTTGGACTCTGGGGATTCAGCTGCTCGGCGCTGGATAAATTACAGTGCTGTCAACACAGCCGTATATATTGCCGGGCTGGGTACAGTATGTTACTGTGGAGGTGGTGTGTACATCTGCCATGGCTCAAATGCACTTCAGACGTCTGTGGGATTGCAACAAAGAAGGCCCTATGACACCTTGCATTCCCATTGGTGGCTTTTAAAAAAAAATGTTTTATTGCACTTTAGGTTCTGGGGTACATGTGCAGAACATGGAGGATTGTTACATAGGTACATACATGGCAATGTGGTTTGCTGCCTCCATCCCTGTCACCTATATCTGGCATTTATCCCCATGTTACCCTCCCCCAACTCCCTACCCACCGCTGTCCCCTCCCCTAGTCCCCCCCCAGCAGACCCTGGTGTGGGATGCTCCCCTCCCTGTGTCCATGTGTTCTCATTGTTCAACACCCGCCTATGAGTGAGAACATGTGGTGTTTGATTTTCTGTTCTTGTGTCAGTTTGCTGAGAATGATGGTTTCCAGGTTCATCCATGTCCCTACAAAGGACAGGAACTTGTTGATTTTTATGGCTGCATAGTATTCCATGGTCTATATGTGCCACCTTTTCCTTGTCCAGTCTATCATTGGTGGGCATTTGGATTGGTTCCAAGTCTTTGCTATTGTAAATAGTGCCACAATGAACATAGGTGTGCATGTATCTTTATAATAGAACGATTTATAATCTTTTGGATATACACCCAGTAATGAGATTGCTGGGTCAAATGGAATTTCTGTTTCTTGGTCCTTGAGGAATCGCCACACTGTCTTCCACAATGGTTGAACTAATTTACACTCCCCACCAACAGTGTAAAAGTGTTCCTATTTCTCCACATCCTCTCCAGCATCTGAGATCACCAGATTTTTTAATGATCACCATTCTAACTGGTGTGAGATGGTATCTCAATGTGGTTTTGATTTGCATTTCTCTAATGACCAGTGATGATGAGCATTTTTTCATATGTTTCTTGGCCTCATATATGTCTTCTTTTGAAAAGTATCTGTTTGTATCCTTCGTCCACTTTTGAATGGGTTTTTTAATTTTTTTCTTGTAAATCTGTTTCAGTTCTTTGTAGATTCTGGATATTAGCCCTTCGTCAGATGGGTAGATTGTGAAAATTTTTTCCATTCTGTTGGTTGCCAGTTCACTCTAATGATTGTTTCTTTTGCCGTGCAGAAGCTCTGGAGTTTAATTAGATCCCATTTGTCTATTTTGGCTTTTGTTGCCAATGCTTTTGGTGTTTTAGTCATGAAGTCCTTGCCTATGCCTATGTCCTGAATGGTTTTGCCTAGGTTTTCTTCTAGGGTTTTTATGGTGTTAGGTCTTATGTTTAAGTCTTTAATCCATCTGGAGTTAATTTTATTGTAGGGTGTCAGGAAGGGGTCCAGTTTCTGCTTTCTGCACATGGCTAGCCAGTTTTCCCAACATCATTTATTAAACAGGAAATCCTTTCCCCATTGCTTGTTTTTGTCATGTTTGTCACAGATCAGATGGTTGTAGATGTGTGACATTGTTTCTGAGGCCTCTGTTCTGTTCCATTGGTCTGTCTATATCTCTGTTTTGGTACCAGTACCATGCTGTTTTGATTACTGTAGACTTGTAGTATAGTTTGAAGTCAGGTAGCGTGATACCTCCAGCTTTGTTCTTTTTGATTAGGATTGACTTGGCTATGCGGGCTCTCTTTTGGTTCCATATGAAGTTTAAGGTGTTTTTTTCCAGTTCTGTGAAGAGGGTCATAGGTAGCTTGATGGCGACAGCGTTGAATCTATAAATTACTTTGGGCAGTATGGCCATTTTCACAATAGTGATTCTTCCTAACCATGTGCATGGAATGTTTTTCCATTTGTTTGTGTCCTCTCTTATTTCCTTGAGCAGTGGTTTATAGTTCTCCTTGAAGAGGTCCTTTACGTTCCTTGTTAGTTGTATTCCTAGGTATTTTATTCTCTTTGTAGCAATTGTGAATGGCAGTTCGTTCTTGATTTGGCTCTCTTTAAGTCTGTTATTGGTGTACAGGAATGCTTGTGATTTCTGCACATTGATTTTGTATCCTGAGACTTTGCTGAAGTTGCTTATCAGTTTCAGGAGATTCTGGGCCAAGATGATTGGATCTTCTAAACATACAATCGTGTCATCTGCAAATAGAGACAATTTGACTTCCTCCTTTCCTAATTGAATACCCTTTATTTTTTTTTCTTGCCTGATTGCTCTGGCTAGAACTTCCAATATTGTATTGAATAGGAGTGGTGAGAGAGGGCATCCTTGTCTAGTGCCAGATTTCAAAGGGAATGCTTCCAGTTTTTGCCCATTCAGTATGATATTGGCTGTGGGTTTGTTGTAAATAGCTTTTATTATATTGAGATATGTTCCATCAATGCCTAGTTTATTGAGAGTTCTTAGCATAAAGGGCTGTTGAATTTTGTCAAAGGCGTTCTCTGCATCTATTGAGATAATCATGTGGTTTTTGTCTTTGGTTCTGTTTATGTGGTGAATTATGTTTATAGACCTACATATGTTGAACCAGCCTTGCATCCCTGGGATGAAGCCTACTGATCATAGTGATGGAGAAGCTTTTTGATGTGCTGTTGCAATTGGTTTGCCAGTATTTTATTGAAGATTTTTGCATCTATGTTCATCATGGATATTGGCCTGAAGTTTTCTTTTCTTGTTGAGTCTCTGCCGAGTTTTGGTATCAGGATGATGTTGGTTTCATACAGTGATTTGGGAAGGATTCCCTCTTTTTGTATTGTTTGGAATAGTTTCAGAAGGAGTGGTACCAGCTTCTCTTTGTATGTCTGGTAGAATTCAGCTGTGAACCCATCTGGTCCAGGGCCTTTTTTGGTTGGTAGGCTATTAATTACTGCCTCAACTTCAGCCCTTGTTATTGGTGTATGAGAAGCAAGGAAAGATCTAAAATCGACACCCTGTCATCAAAATTGAAAGTGCTAGAGGAACAAGATCAAAAGAAACTCAAAAGCTAGCAGAAGACAAGAAATAACTAAGATCAGAGCAGAACTGAAGGAGATAGAGACACAAAAAACCCTTCAAAAAAGTTAATAAATCCAGGAGCTGGTTTTTTGAAAAGATCAACAAAATAGACAAATCACTAGCCAGATTTAATGAAAAGAAAAGAGAGAAGAATCAAATAGATGCAATAAAAAATGATCAGGGGGATATCACCACAGATTCCACAGAAATACAAACTACCATCAGAGATTACTACAAACAACTCTATGCACATAAACCAGTAAACCTGGAAGAAATGGTTAAATTCCTGGACACTTGCACCCTCCCAAGCCTAAACCAGGAAGAAGTCGAAACCCTGAATAGACAAATAGACCATTGGTGGCTTTTTAATGCTCTTGCTAGAGAGAGCTTCCAGTGGTAGATAGGGGACATGGGCCAGGTGCACTCAGGCAGTGGTAGATGAGATAATGTACAGTTTTACGTAAGTGCAAAAATGATGGGAGAAGGTGAAAACCAACTTTGATGTTGTTTCATCCAGAACAGCAAACCAGACCCACATGGCCAGAAACTGTTGGTGGGAGCAAGCCTTAGCCCATGTCTGTTGGAATTGAAAGTATGATGACGACGAAAATATGATGACATAAAATAGTCATGTCTCCAAGAACTTTAAGAATTTCAGAGAAACTGTACTTATGTTCTCTTACAGAGTTCAAAATATGAATCATGCCATGGTCAAGAGGATACTTGGCCTGTGGACCTGTGTGGCCCTGAGTCCTTAGATTTATGTAAAACGCGGCCAGGGTGCCTTTATGTTCCCCCCAGTGTGTAAGGGACCACAGCGTCCAGGTCTTTCTCCATTCCCCCAAAGGATAGTTATTCCTTTGGCAATGAGCCATGCCTTCCTCATTTCTACTGAAAGGAGTTCTTATTCTGCATATTTCCATATTTCTAGCCCAGCCTCTATAATACAGTGAAATGTACGCCCTGTGTTTTAGCAGTCGACAGTGCTGCTTCATAAGCAATGTGTAGTATAAGGAACACTTAATACAATGGCCTATAAATGCACCAGCCTCAAGGTAGGACTTGAGAAATACTGGGGTGAAAGAAGAGTTAGCTTATTAGTAGCCTCACAAAAATCTGTACAAGAAAAATAGAACAAATTCTGGCTGTGTGGTGTAAACACTGCCTGATTCTTTGTCAAGATTTGCCAGTGAGGTGAGGATAGTCATTGGTTGCATTGGAAATCTTGGGGTTCATGGACATTTGTCAGGAAGAATAGCAGCTTCCCTTGGGTGGGACAGTCATTTATAGTTAACAAGATGAGATGCTCCCCCAGGACAAATGGTGCCAGCCTGAGGATGTAACTCCAAGTGCACTTATATGAGGGACTGCAATCTGAAAACTTTCCTTTTGTCGTAAACTCAGGTTATATCATACCAAGAGTGAGGAGTGTCTTTATGCTGTTTTCCAGGAAGAGGGAGAAACAGCAAATGAGGGTGAATAAGTAATGTGAATTTCTTTATTAGAATTATTTGTGGAGAAAATAAAATTCCTCCACTGATCTGTTTCTGTTATCTGTTGCTGTGTAACAAATCACTACTGCACAATTTAGAGGCTTAAGTGGGTAATGTATTGTTACAGCACACAGTTCTGAGGGTCGACAGGGTCTTTCCTGGGGTCTCTTGTGTGGCTGCGTAAGATGCTGGCTGTGGTAAGATGCTGGTGGGGGCTGCAGTCATCTGAGGGTCAACTGGCCTGGACATTAAGATGGCGCACTGACATGGCTGGTTGGTGGTGCTGGTGGGGGTGGGGAGTCCTGAAAACCCATGCAGGGCGTCTCCGTATGGCTTGGCCTTCTCACAGCATGGTGGCTGAGTTCCAAAAAGGACTCTCAAGAGTGTGTTAAGGGCGGAGAGTGGAATTTGGCCAGTTACAGGCTTCATTCAGAACCAGCACTCAAGGCTACTTTCTTTGCATTCTAGGGGTCTGAGCAATCACAGGGCCCACTCTGACTCAGGAGAGTGGGGAAACAGACTCCAGCTCTTGTCAGGGAGTGGCGGGGACACCATGTGGAAGAGTGTGTGAGATGGAAGGTATTGTTGCAGCCGCCTTTGGAAAATACAACCCGTCACAAGACTTTAAAATAGAAATTGAATATGCAATCCCTTTGTGACAGGCATATGTATGTTTGTATTATTATAGGACATGAACATTCTACCACTTTCAGGGTGATTAATTCATTCATTCAAGTGCTTGCTACCTCCTTCTTCCTATCTTAGCTTTTATCTAGCACATGCTGTGCAATGTATTATGCCAATCCATGGCAAGATGAGGGAGAACGATAGGAGATAGTAAGAAATACAGATAGTGGTTTAGATAGAGGAAGACAAACACACAGAGTGGTATATATGGCAGACAGCTGCTGCACACATGGAGGGAGACCAACATGTAAACAGAGAGAGTGAGACCCTTCAGGAGGAGAGACAGCAGGGGAAGGTAGCTGCATGTTAAGAGTTCTGAGGGACAGCATGGGACAGACCATTCCAAGCTGTCCTCAGCTCTAGAGAAAGACCATGTTAAAATAACCAAGGGTTTCTTTGGTGAGGGCAGTCCCTAAACCTGGACGTTTCTTCCTGTCTCTGGAAGATGTTGCTTTAAAGAGTAATTAGATCTGTAGAACAATATTATTTTTAATGCTAGTATTAGCAGTTTTTTGCGTTTATGTTTTTAATTAATGTGAACTCGGTTAATAGCATTCCAAAAACGAAAGGAAGATCACATGTTGATTTTTCTTGACTCTGTGAGTGTCACTAGAAAATACTTACTCTGAAGTATTTTTCCCAGGTGTATAAAAATATTCTACACACTAGCTCAAGCTGTCCTGCAAAAATCAGTGCCATAGCTGTGGCTTGGGGCTATTTGCAGGCTACATGAACTAATGCTGTCCAGCTTTGTTGAAATATGAGTCTTTTTTCTTCTTTTGACACTTGCACTTTCAACATTTAGTACTTTATTTGATATTAAAAATCTACTTTTGTTCATGAGATGCTTTCAACATCCTAGAAATGTTTCCTTCTTTTGTAAAACTTATATGGGACACGTGCTAGGGAATTGCAAGGATAATGGTGTTTGTAAATAGATAGATCCCTGAAAATAAGTGAATGGTGAATTAGATATTCATTTTTCTTTGTTAAGTGATGGATGTTGGGAGCCCTGGTGTTCTGGGCAGTTCCAGGGGAAGTTGCTATCAAGACCCAGCCTGGCTATCCTTGCCCAGCCAAGTGATCCCCTGACCTCGGGCTGCCTGCATGCCCTGCCGTTTCAGCTCTGACAAACGAGTTTCTTTGGTTCTAAAATACAGGCTGTAGGCAGATGATGGTGTTCTATTCTTTGGGCTGTTGGGATCAATCCAGAAAAACACAACGTTTCATATTTAATGACTAAATTATCCACATATTGACTTAGATTGGGGTTAGCAAACCTTTTTAAATAAATAATCAGATAGTAAATATTTTAGACTTTTCGGGTCTTACTGTCTCTGCTGCTGCAGGTGTTCGGCTCTGCCCCTGTGTAAAAGCAGGCAGAGATCATATGTAAACAGTATGTCTTATTAAAACTTTGTTGTGGACATACAATTTTAGCATGCCTGAAAATCTTTATTTGATGTTGTTTTCAACAATTTTATAGTGTAAAAACTATTCTTGGCTCTTGGAACAGGTGGTGGGATACCTTTGGCCCATGGGCCGTAGGTTGCTGACTGCTTCCCAGTATCTTGCAGAAATAGACATAGATTTTTACAGGATACTTGACTTAGGTAACTTTTATGAATGCTTATTTTTTTCTTCTTCTTAAAAAAGTTCCTGAGGAAGATTTTTAAAAACTTTAGTTGTTAAGTTAATACATCCAAGTAGACTTTTTGGGTACACAGTTCTATGAGTTTTAACACAAGAATAGATAGCTTTGCAGAGCCACTGCTAAAATCAGGATATGGAACAATTACAACTTCCTTGTGGTACCCCTTTAGAGTTGCTTTTACCCGCACCCCCGAACCTTGGCAAACACTGATCTTTTTTTTTCTTCCTATAGTAGTTTTGTATTTTCAAGAATATCAAGTAGTGGAATCATACATTATTTAACTTTCTGAGCTAGATTTGTTTATTCACTCAGCATAATGCCTTTGCCATTCATTCACCCAAATTGTTGCAGTTACCTATAGTTTATTCCTTTCTATTGCTGAGCAGTGTTTCACGGTATAGGTGTCCCCCACCGTTTGCTTGTCCATTCACCTGTTGAAGGACATTTGGGTTATTTCTAGTTTTTGCCAGTTATAAATGGAGCTGCTTTAATGCATGTATACAACCAGGCATGGTGGCTCACGCCTGTGATCCTGGTGACTTGAGAGGCCGTGGTGGGAGGATTGCTTGAGGCCAAGAGTTGAGACCAGTCTGGGCAACTTAGTGAGATTCTATTTCTAAAACATTTTATAATAAATTCACTGGTTGTGGTGGCATGTGCCTGCAGTCCCAGCTTGTCAGGAGTTTGAGGCAGAAGGATCACTTGAACTCAGTAGTTTCAGGCTGTAGTGAGCTATGGTGGTGTCACTGCATTCCAGCCTGGGTGACAGGGTGACACTCTGTCTCTAAAAAGGAAAAAAAAATATATTAACATATAGGTTTTTGTGAAAGCATATGTTTTCATCGCTCTATGGTGAATACCTAGGAATGGGATTACTGGTGACATAAGTGTACGATTAACTTTACAAGAAACAGCCAAACTGTTTTCCAGAATGCATTCCCAACAGCAATGTGTGAGAGTGTCAGTTCATCATGTTTGTTCCTCTTTCATTCCTGGTGGTCCGAGTTCTGTTTCTGGTATTAATTCCCTTCTGCATGAGGCACTTCCTTCAGCAGCTACTTCTACTGCAAGTCTGCTGACAGTGGGTTCTGCTAGCTTTCCTTCATTTGAGAATGTCACCTTCATTCCTTAGTGGTGTTTTCACTGGGTATAGAATTCTGGGTTCATAGTCTGTTTCTTGAGCACTTTAAATATCCTGTGCCACATCCTTCTGGCTTTCATTGTTTTTAAGGAGAAATCTGCAGACATTAAAATAGTTTTACCTCTATAAATAACATGTTTTTCTCTGATTGCTTTTAAGATTTTTTTCCCTTTGTCTTTAATTTTCATCAGTTTCGTTATTCTATGTTTGGATGTAGATTTATTTGGGCTTTTCTTTTTGGGGATTCACCAAATTTATTCTGTGGGTTCACATTTTTTTTTTTTGCTATATTTATAAAATTCTTAGTCGTTTCTTCACTCTTTTTTTCTTCTTCTTCTGGGAATCTGGGGGATACAAATGTTGGACCATTTCATTTTTTCCCACAGTTCTGTGATGATCTGTTCATTTCTTTTCACTCTGTTTTTCTCTTTGTTCACCTGCTATAATTTTTATTGACACTTCTCTGTCCTTATTGCCATTTGATCCCTTTCATTGAGGTTTTTCTTCCAGTTATTGTATGTTTTCATTCTAAAAATTTCAGTTTTCTCTTTTTTATATTTTCTGTTTCTTTTTTGCGGAGACATTTTATCTTTCTGTTTGTTTCCAAAGTGCTTTACTTGTTAGCTGTTTTTTATTATAGTTGTATTGACTCCTTTGTCAGATAATTCCATCTGTGACATCTGGCTGCTAATGTCCATTGATTGAGATTTTCCTGGTCTTTGTAGGCTGAGTAATGTTGGATTGCATCATGGAGATTTTGAATATTAGATTTCGGTGGTGAGACTCTGGGTGTTGTTCAACTGCTATGGAGAATGTTGATACTGTTTTACAGGCATTGAGTCTGTTTGGATTCAGGCTGCAAGTTCCAAACAGCTTTCTGTGTTTGTGGTCCCAATGCCCGTTCTAGTTTCAAAGCCTCTGTAGTGCTGCTTGGATCTGTCCTACATGTGTGTCGCACTGTGGCCAGACTGGGACCTGGGTGGTGTTCTATTTTGCAGTTCTGTTCTCAACATCTGCTTAGGGTCAGATCTACACACACACACAGCTCATGGGTGGTCTCAGGAACTTGTAAACAACTTTAAAGGGTCACTTTTCTGAGTTTTCCCTTCTCCATCATCTCCCCTGGTATTTTCAAGTTCCCTAAACACCCATTTCAGTCCTCTAGCCCCAGATCTTGGGTTTTAGTTACCTTGTTCTGCTGCATACTCAGCTTGACTATACTCCATGCCTCAGAAAAACAATTGAGGACAGAGAGAGAAAAACAGCACTGGGTTTGACCACCTCTTGAGACCCCAGCTCCTCCAATTGCGGAGTTAAATTCTCTCTCTCAAGGTTTTAAGCTGCTGCAGTTGCTTGTTGCCACGCTCACCATCACTTCAGTAGCATGAGGACTAGAGTGCAAGAGAATGGAGAAAAGAAAAGAAAATGAAAAAAGAACCATGCCTTCTACTGCTCTTTTAGTGGGGGAAAGATAGACTTATCTTTACCCTGCTCAGGCAGAGCTAGAGGCCTTTTCTGGAAGCTCTCTTCTGTGCTGATGCCCTTGTATGAGTCTGGGACTGTGTTAAGTTCAAACCTGGAGATGCTAAGAAGTCCCCAAGATGTGCTCCTTTATTCATCCAGGTTTTATAGCTCCATTCATGGGAGATGTGGGCGGAATATGCTGACTGTATCTTGTCCAGAACCAGAACCCTCAAGATCTTTTGATCAGAAAAATTTACAAATTTTATTTTCTGTTTTGTTTTCAAGCACAATAGCACCAACCCTATTTTGAGGAGAATGTGCAGATTTCAGATTGTTTCAAGATCCTTTCCATGTTCTCCCCCAAAATTTAGACTATAAATTACTAGATTCCCTTGTCAGTTCCGTCCCATAGAACTTTTGGGGGAAAATGGAAATATTCTGTATACTGCGTATGGTAGCTGTTAGCCTTTGTTGCAATATTAAGCTCTTGAAATGTGGCTCATGGGACAGGCTAACGGAATTCTTAAATCTTCTTTAATTTTAATTAATTTAAGTTTTAGAGTTTTAGTACTCCCATATGTCTGGAGGCTCTCTTACTGTACAATGCAGCAAGTTGATTCTGCTGTGGAAAGCACTCTTTAAAACATGCAGCTGGTACAGAATTAGCTGGGTGTGGTGGCACGTGCCTGTAATCCCAGCTACATGGGTGGCTGAGGCAGGAGAGTCACTCGAACCTGGGAGGTGGAGATTGCAGTGAGCCGAGATCGTGCCACTGCACTCCAGCCTGGGTGATACAGCGAGATTCGGTCTCAAAAAACAAATAAACAAACAAACAACAACAACAAAAACCATGCAGCCGGCAGGCTTGGATTTGGCCAGAGGGGAAGAATATCACTATTTCTTCTTTGGCTGTTTCACTGTAAAGCATTTTCACTGTGATGCCACCATTGTACCACACACCTGGCTGGAGTATTTTGATTTAGGAAATTCAGAAAGTGTCATTTATTCAATATGTGTAGCTAAATGTGGATAACATCCCATATTAGAGGCATATATCCTCTGGAGCAATTTAAAGAAAATATCTTTTGTGTTCTGTTTTTGAAGGTGAGGCCCGGTTGATCATCACTGGCAATGCTGACTGAGCTCTTCTCTTCTTTCAGAAGTCATCTTAGGCAGGTTGATGTGGCCCCCAAAGAAGCCGCCTTGTTTTCACTTCGTGTCCTCACCCCCCGTGCCTCCAACCAAAAATCAAAGTAGGATTCAGTCCATAATCTGGTAGTATTTCATTTAAAATAAATAGCCTTGGGACCATATTTTGAAAATGAAGTATTGTCATGGCCCTTTTTAAAGGAATGACAAAGGAATAATCTGCAAAAAGGTATCTTTTCCTTGCTTAGAATAAGATACTTACCTAATAGCTTTTGATTTCTTGATGTGCTTGTAAAAATGAAAGGACTTGTCTCCCTTCCCTTTGTTGACTCCTACAAAGCCAGTGTTTTGGTATTCTTATTTCTATAGAGGGAGAAAACTAATGATACTAAAGTCAAGCTATTTTTCAGATACATTAAAGAAAACCAAAAGGTGGCTTCACAGTTGGGTCATTTGATTCCTTGAGTCTCTCTAATCTGGAGACTGTTTTCTTAAGCAGAGTTGCAGAATAGGGGAGGTGTCACTGTACCCCAGTGAAGAGTGCTTGTTGGAAGTGTGTAACCTGCCAGCTGATGGGCTTAAGAGCAGCGAGTGCCTTCATGTGGTTTCTTTCTTTGTTGTCCTGTGAAAGAATTTGTGGAGCTCTCTGAAGCTCTTTATTGCTGTGTAGAATTACTATATTTGAAAACTATACTAAAAAAAAACAACAACTTTTAGGCTTAGCTTTCACATTGAGGATTTTGTAGATTACCGAGAACTCTACTGAAGACTTTGCTGTTGAGGTGAGCATTTTGCAGAGCACAAAACATCCTGGCTAAGGGGACTACAGTGGCCATTTAAACTTCCCGCAGGAAGAAGGCCATCCGCTAAAGTGATGTGACAGCATTTTATCTTCTGATCATCCCCCCTTTTCCTTCAGAGCAGACAGAAGGAAGATATAAAGGAGTGTGTGACATCTGCTTACATAAAACATATGCTACAGTTGGACTGACCAAGATGTAATTTATCTGTTGCTTTTTTCTGTGCTCAGTTATGGTGAAAGTTACTTATCTTTTAATAAGTTATCGTCTAAAATGAGCACATCCTAAAATATCCTGGCCCCCTGGTCCCTTCTGGCACGCCAGCATGGATGCATGAAGCAGTAGATTTTTGAGACTCGTGTGTGGAAGGAGAGACTGGCGCGAGTGACCGCTCTGGCAAGGTTGCCGATTGTCTTGATTTGCGTTGCAGTCCTGGCCAGGAGCCTTCCACATGCTTTGATCTATGGCGCATCTCCGCAAATTTTGGCAAGAAAATCCTAATGTGTCTAAGTCATGATTAAGATTGTGTAGCAGGACTGGACTGTTCATCCCTTCTGCACGTGAGTTGACAGTGCTGCTAATCCCCACCCTTCTGTCCGTGGCTCGTGTTCCCGGCCTCCTGAGGGACAGGTGGACTTGGGGGCTCAGAGTGGGCTTGTGGACTTGCGGCAGGACTTAGGATTCTCTTCATTGCAAGAACCAGGCCTTGTTCTGGCCAGAATCACTGAGGGGTGGATGGGAACAGGAGGATCTTTCTCCCTGGGCAGTGTCTGGTAATTCACGTGATCTAACAGGAGTCCTGGGGCCTTTTCCTGTTGAATTTGAATTCAGGGAACATAGAGGTGTGCAGTGGAAAAGGAAACTGGTCTGCACATGAGGTTAAGGATGGGACCCTTGCACATTTAAGGGGTCCAGGGGTTTATCTCCCAAACTGAGCCCACCTGCATCTTTTCCTGAACCCACCTTATTTTCCACTTTTTCTGCTTCTGCTTCCTTGCATTCGTTTCTAGTTTTTACGTTGCCAGAACCTGTTCCTCTTCCCTTCCCATTTCCAGCATCTCCAAATTAGTCCTTTTTTATATTTACACTTTGAGATAGAACTCATGTACCATGCAGTTCCCCACTTAAAGTGTACAACTCAGCGGTTTTTAGTATATTCACAGAATTTCACAACAATCACCACAGTCAATTTTAGAACATTATGGTCACCTAAAAAGAATCCATACCCATCAGTCACTGCCCCCCCTTCTCCCATCTCTCCCCCAGGCCCAACCATTTGCAAATCTCCTTTCCATGTCTATGGATTTGCCTATTCTGGACGTTTCATATAAATGGAGTCATACAATATGTGGTCTTCTGTATCTAGCTTCTTTCACTGAGCATAAGGCTTTCAAGCTTCATCCATGCTGTATGGATATACCACACTTTATTTATTTATCAGTATATAGACAGTTGGGTTGTTTTTACTTTCTGGCTATTATGAATAATGCTCCTGTGAATGCTCCTATATACATTTTTTATGTTTCATTTCTCTTGGTCATATAGCTACGAGTGGAATATGCAGGGTCTTCTGGTAACTGTGTTTAACCTTCCAAAGAACTGCCAGATTGTTTGCCCCAGTGCTGTACCATTTTACATTCCCACCAGCAGCGTGTAAGGTTGCACTTTCTGCACACCCTCACTAACACTTGATATTTTGTATCTTTTTTATAATAAATGTACTAGTAGGTGTGAAGTGGTATCTCATTGTGGTTTTGATTAGCATTTCATGAATGGCTAATGATGCTGAACATTTTTTCACGTGCTTATTTGCCATTTACGTATTTTCTTTGGTGAAAGGAGTATTCAGGTTCATATTTTGACTGCGTTGTCTTTTTTACTATTTAGTTGTGTTTGGATTAGTGAGCTTGGGCTGCAATAACAAAATACCATAGAGTGGGTGACTTAAACAGCAGAAATGTATTTCTCACAGTTCCGGATGCTGGGAATCCAAGATCAGGGTGCTGGCAGATTTGAGGGCTGCCTCTTGCCGTGACCTCACGTGGGGAAGGCGAGCAAGCTCTGGTTTTTCTTTCTCTTCTTTTTTTTTTTTTTTTTTGAGACAGGGCTTCACTCTGTTGCCTAGGTTGGAGTGCAGTGGTGTGATTGTGGCTCAGTGCATCCTTGAACTCCTAGGCTCAAGCAATTCTTCCGACTCAACCTCCTGAGCAGCTGGGTCTACTGGCATGTGCCACCATGCCCAGCTAATTTTTACATTTTTCTTATATAGAGATGGGGGGTCTGGTTATGTTGACAAGGCTGGTTCTGAACTCCCGGCCTCAAGTGGTCTCCCGCCTTGGTCCCCCAAAGTGCTAGGATTGCAGGCATGAGCCACCACTCCTGGCCTCTTCTTCTTGTCATAAGGGCACTAATCCCATCATGGGGGCCCCATCCTTATGACCTCATCTAAAACCTAATGACTTCCACAAAGCCCTGTCTCCAAATGCCGTCACATTGGGCATTAGGGATAATAATTTTTTTGGGGGGGTGGGGGAATACATTCAGTCCACCAAAGTGTTATTTATATAATCTAGATACAAGTCCCTTAACAAATACATAATTTGAAAGTATTTTCTCCCGTTTCATGAGTGTCTTTTTACCTTTTTGATGTTATATGTTGAGGCACAAAAGTTTTTAATATTGATGAAATCTAATTTATGTATTTTATTGTTGCTCTGTCTTTTGGTATTATTTCTTAGAAACCATTGTCTAACTCAGGTTATGAAAATGTGTGCTGTATTCTTTTAACAGTTTTATAATTTTAGCACTTAGATGGTCTGTGATCTCTCTTGAGTTAATTTTCGTATACTTAGTGAGGAAGGGTTCCAGCTTCATTCTTTTGTGTGCAGATGTTCATTTATTCCAGTACCAATTGTTGAAGAGTCGATTCCTTCTCCTTTGCATTGTTTTGGCAACTTTGTCAAATATCAGCTGGCCAAAATGTGAGGCTTTATTTCTGGACCTCTACTCCATTGATCTGTAGATCTGTATGTTAATTTTATGTTAGTACCACACTATTTCAGTTACTGAGAAGTTCAAGTCCTCCAACTTGGTTTCTTTCATTTTTTTCAGTATTGTTTTGGCTATTCTGGGTTTCTTACATTTCCATATGAATTAAAAGCAGCAGATCAATCTCTGCAAAACAAAGCCTCAAAAAATGGTGAAGATTTTTGTAGAGATTGTGTTGAATCTATAGAAAAATTTGAAGGTACTGTGTCCATCTTTAACAGTATTAAGTATTCTGATCCATAAACATAGGATGTTTTTCCATTTATTCAGATCTTTAAAATTTCTTTCAACAATGTTTGTAGTTTTCAGAGTATAACTCTTGTACTTTTTTGGGAGGATTAAATTTCTTCCTAAGAAATATATTATTTTTTAATTCTATCATAATAGGAGTTATCTTGGTTTCATTTTCACATCGTTTATTGCTGGCATATAGAAATACAATTGATGTTTGTGTATTCATTTTGTATATACATGTGATGGTTAATTTTACGTGTCAGCTAGACTAAGGAATACCTAGAGAATGGCAGAGCATTAGCTTTGAGGGTGTCTGTGTCTGTGAGGGTGTTTCCACAGGAGATTGGCGTGGGAGTCGGTGGACTGAGTAGGGAAGATCTACCCTCATGTGAGTGACACTGTCCAACGGGCCTGGATAGAACAAAAGGAGAGAAAAGGATTTCTTTTCTCTCTTCTGGAGCTGAGGCACCCTCCTCTTGCCTTCACACATTAGTACTCCAGGCCTTCCAGCCTTTGGACTCCGGGATTTACATGTGGCTTCCTTGGTTCTCAGGTCTTTGGCCTTGGACTGAGCTGTGCCCCGGCCTCCCGGGGTCTCCAGCTTGCAGACTGCCGACTGCCTATCGTGGGACTCTCGCCTCCATGATCGCTGTGAGCTAGTTCCCCCACATGAATCCCCTCTAGTGCATTTCCGTATGTACATCCTATTGGCCCTGTCTCTCTGGTGAACTCTGACTAGTACATTTATCTGTTGATAGGTGCTTGCTCACAGATGGACTATTTTCCCCTCTCCAGCCACCATTTCTTCCCAACTCCCCTGTTTCTCATGAGATCCCCCCTTCATCCAGGGAGCCTTGGGGTGCTTCAGTTTCTTTCACGACAGGGAGTCACCAAGCGCTGCTGAGGGCTCCCCTGCTAAGGACGCCCGTTGTCTCCTGGCCTGCTCCCGTGGGGAACCACACAGCCTCCCTCGCACCCTCTCCCTCTCCAGGGGGTGGAGGTCTAACCTGGTCAGCGCCTGACCAGAAGGGCCTGGATCCGAGCCTTTCCTGAGACGGCTCCTGTTTCTCCCTGTGCCTTCCTCAGACCATCCCAGCTGGAGTCTCCACTCGCCTCCCCCGAGAAAGGTCCCTTCCCTATGCCTGTTTTCAGGACGTGCTCCCTTACTCATCTGGAGCAGCGTCCAGGCCTCAGGACTGGGCACACCCTCGCATCCCCAGAGTGAGCTGAACGGGGCTGGGTCTTCTAGGTGTGGTTTCCTTTGTCATAGTCCCGCCAGGTGGAGCTGCATGTACTTGCTGTGACTGAAACATGTCTTTTTTTTTTCTTTGAGACATACTCTCACTCTGTGGCCCAGGAAGGAGTGCAGTAGCGTAATCTCAGCTCACTGCAACCTCCACCTCCGAGGTTCAAGTGATTCTCCTGCCTCAGCCACCTCCCAAGTAGCTGGGATTACAGGTGTGCACCACCATACCTGGCTAATTTTTTTGTATTTTTAGTAGAGATGGGATTTTGCCATGTTGTCCAGGCTGGTTTCGAACTCCTGACCTCAGGTGATGTGCCTGCCTCGGCTTCCCAACGTTCTGGGATTACAGGCGTGAGCCACCATGCCTGGCCTGAACACGTGTTTTATCCAAGAGACTGTCGTTCCCAGGAACCTCAGTCTGGAACACTCCAAAAAATACCTTTGCCTTCTTCAGATCTTTCTCAGGCTACAGGAGAAATACTCTCAGATGTTCCTTCTTGGCGGGGGCTGAATTCCACCCCTGCCCCAGGCCTGAACTCCACCCCTGCCCCAGGCCTTTACCTTGCCCGGAATCTCTTCATGGACCACCAAACTTACGGACTGATCAGGCTGGGCCTTGTACTTGGCTGGACCCATGCTGCCCGGCATCTGAGCCCCTTGCACTTGGGCGTTCCCAGCATCTGTTCTTCATCCCTCCTTGGCGGCGACCCTGTCGCCTGGTGTCCGGGATGATGCCTGGCACTGTGTGTGTTCAGTAGAGCCTGATGCCTGGCTCTGATTCCGCTTCTGCCCCCGGGTAGCTGCATGATCTTGGGTGAGCCCCTTAACCTTTCTGTAAACCTCATCGGTAAGCTGGAGTTCCTGGCACTGTGCTCAAGGGTCCTTATGGAGATTACATAACTTGGTTCTCGTCAGGACTTAGGACTCCCTGTGGCATGCAGAGGCCCTGAGGGATGGCTAAGTGCTCTTGTTATTCTTATTACTGCCTACAAGCTGTAGTGCACACACAAAATGTCTCCTTAAGCGAAGTGAGAATATTGTGATCTTGTTTTTCCTTTTTTTGAGATGGAGTCTCGCTCTTGTTGCCCAGGCTGGAGTGCAATGGCGTGATCTCGGCTTACCGCAACCTCTGTTTCCTGGGTTCAAACGATTCTCCTGCCTCAGCCTCCCGAGTACCTGGGATTATAGGCATGTGGCTCCATGCCCAGCTAATTTTGTATTTTTAGTAGAGATGGGGTTTCTCCATGTTGGTCAGGCAGGTCTTGAACTCCCAACCTCATAATCCACCCGCCTTGGCTTCCCAAAGTGTTGGGATTACAGGTGTGAACCACCACACTCGGCCACTCTTGTTTTTCTAAACACTTTGCCTCTGCATTAATGAGCCATCCTAGCAGTTCTCAAACTGTAGTCCAGAAGGCTTGTTAAGTACCCATTGCCTGGCTTCACCCACGGATCTAAGTGGGTCTGAGATTCTGCCTTTCTAAGGACTTCCTTGGGGCTGCTGCCGCTGCTCCTCATTGGACACTTTGAGAAACACTGCTCTGTGGGGTGTGTGGCTCTGTGCACACCTGCGTGAATGTGTGTGCGTTTGTGTGCCTGTGCATTCGTGTGTGTGCATGCAGGTGCCTGCATGTATGTGCCTGTGCTCACATGTGTATGCCCATGTGCCTGCATGCGTGTGTGCTTGTGTGCCTGTGCCTTCTTATGGTCCAGGTGAGCCTCCGGCAGTCACCACCCCTCCCCCAGTCTGGCCTTGGTGTAGGGCACAGGAGCCCAGATTGGAGGCTGTAGGATCTCGGGGGCCTGCCCTTGGGCGCAGCCTGGTGAACCGTGGTCTTTGATCCCCAGGTGCCTCCGTGGAGCCGGCCATGGCCAGCCTTTGTTTCTTCTTCCCGCAGGAGGATTAGGACCGGATTCTGGGGTGGGAAGCAGCCTTGGTTTTTATTTGCTGGGCTTGGCGGCCTAAATCCGGAGGACCTGTGGTCGTAGTTTCCACCCTCTCCCTCCCTTCTCCAAGTTAACCCCTTTATTTTCTCCTGTTCATTTCAACAGGATTTATGCTTGATTAAGTTACTCTCTTTTATCATAATTAAAGAAAAATGTGGTGGGAGAGCACTAAAAACTCCTTTCAATGAAAACCAGATTGTTGAACCTGCAGGGAAACAAGGGCGGCCCTGTGGCTCTAGGCCCCTCCCTGGGAGCTTGATCGCTGGGAGCCACGGGGAGGGGGCGGGGGGAGGGGATTCAAGCTCCTCAGGGAGGAAGTTGCCTGCTCCTGCCCGCCCAGAAGACAGGGGCCTGCTGCCGGGCTTGCCACCCCCCTCGTCTATGGTCCTGCCCAGCAGCCTGTGCGGAACATCTCCTGATGCAGTCAGGCCCTGCTCTGCACACAGGCCCTGGATTTATAAAGACCTTTTTCTCATGGTGCCTGCGAGTCTCCTGCTGCAGAACATGACCTGCTGGAATGTTTTTAAAAAGTGTGTTTTTAGTTGACTCAGTTCCTCATGCTGGTCGAAGTTGCTCATAAAGGCAAGGCTGTGTAAAAATCCCACTGCAGCCCTGGCAGTCACAAAGCCCTTGCTCCACGCTGGGACCTGGAGTGGTGGGGCAGCGAGGTCCCACCGCCTGCCCAGCGAGGTCAAGCCTGGCTGCGGATGGTTCCTGTGCAAAAGAAAAGACTGCTTTAATGTTGCTTGGGAAATTGTTTCTGTAATGTGGGTGAGATTCTAAAAATGGTTAGACCTGCACAGTAGGATGGGAGGGGGAGGAGGAAATGACTGCAGGAGGGGGAGGTCTCCCTGACGGTCACCAGTGAAACAAGATGGCAGATTCAGGAGCCATGCACTAGTCCCCTCTCTGTCACACTGCACATGAGTGTGCATTGGCCCTAGGTGAAGGGGTTGTTTCAGGGGATGGGAGTGAACACGGGTCCTGGAGCCTCAAGGGTGGGGGCCCTGCCACTTACCAGTAGGGTGATCTCAAGTGAGTGCCTTAGTAGAGAATGGTGGAATTTGTTCCTCGTCCTCTGTGTTTGGTTAAAATAATCCCCCCCCCACATGGGACTGTTGTGGGGACTGTATGAGCCTGCGCAGTGAAGCACCCAGCACAGCAGGCATCCAGCACAGGTTGGGCATTGCCCTTTTTATGGGACATCTGTTTAGGAGGTAGAGCCTCGGACGGGGACATCCTATGAGTCAGCTCAGTCTGCCATAAGTAACAGCATTCATTCTCTCATAGTCCTGGAGGCTGGAAGTGTGAGATCAGGGTGCCAGCAGGGTTGGTGTCTCCTGAGGCCTCGCCCCTTGGCTTGCAGTTGGCTGTCCTCTCCCTGGGTCCTCACGTGGTCGTCCCTCTGTGTGTGTCTGTGTCTTCATCTCTTCTCCTTATAGCTACCAGTCAGGGTGGGGTAGGGCCCACTCATATGACCTTCTTTTACCTTAATCTCCTTTTTGAAAGACTATCTCCAAATGCATTCTGAGGTACTAAGAGTTAGGGCTTCAATCTGTGAATTTGGGGGGAACACAATTTAGCTGAGACATGTAATTTAGCTTACAAGACTTTAAGTGTATTAAGGTCTCTCTTTGTTGCCCAGGCTGGAGTGCAGTGGTGCAACCACAGCTCACTGCAGCCTCCACCTGCTGGGCTACGTGATCCTCCTGCCTTGGCCTCCCAAGTAGCTGGGACTACAGGCACACACCACCATGCCTGGCTAATTTTATTTTGTTTGTAGATACCTGTCTTGCCATGTTGCCCAGACTGGTCTCAAACTCCTGGCCTCAAGCGATCCGCCCACCTCAGCCTCCTGAGTTGCTGGGATTACAGGCTTGAGCCACTGCACCCAACTTATTTATGGTATACAAGGACAATTTGTGTTTTTAAATATTTTCTTTAGTTTTTGTTGGGAGGACCTCTTTAGCATTCCAAGATTTTATGGGTTACCTCTGGAATCTGTTTATTTCTGCCTCTCTGGCCACTGGGGGCTCCTGGAACCCACAGCCCCAGGATCATTCTGGTGGTGCAGCCCCGGTCCCTCATCTGGCTGGCAAGCGTATCAGACTTGTTTGCAGCAGTCTCTCTGGGGGGTGCTGGCCCCCTCCTCTTTGAGGTAGCATCCTAGAGCTGTGTAGTTAGGCCGGTCCTCTGCTTCCAGATGTTTCTCTCCCGCACCACCCCAACTCCCCTCATCCATGCTACCATGTCATGATGTCTGTGAACCAGCAGCCAGAGGAGGAAGCCTGTTAACACTGCTGCCCCACTGGGGAGAAGTGTCCCTCCAGCAAAGGCAGGCCAGTTGCCCCCGGGTGTCCCTTCCTTCTCTAAGATGCTTACCCTGCCACTGGGGGCAGGAAACTGGGGGTGGAGGTCACTGCTCCCTGGAAAGGTGGCTGTGGGAGATGAACGTTCACCCCCTCCCTTCTCAGCCTGGGATCAGGACTTTCAGCCTGCATGACCTCCTGACCTTCCCTGGGGCCAGGCTGCCATGCGGGGGAGGGCCCTGCCCTGATCTCTCTGGGCTGAGCCCTGTTTCAGGAGCACTTCTCATGTACCCTAAGACACACCTGTGGCAGGAAAGTTGCAGGGCCTGGGCTTTCTGGGCACGTGCCACTCTCTTGCAAGGAGTGAGGATGGGTGGACTCTGGGACCAACTATTTGCAATCCAGCAGGAGCTTCCTTCAGCCTGCCAGCCTTGAGTCTAATGTGAACGTGGGTCCTGTGGATGAGGGGGAGGCGCTTGTTGGGATGGGGCGTGGGGTGATAATTTGACTTAAAGTTAAGATATTTTTAAGAGTAATTAAGTGAAATTTTATGTTCACAAGGCCTACGGGACAATTCCATTCTCCAGAAAACGTTGTTTGAAGCATTTTAATATCAGTTATAATGTAACCTATTGATGTGTGTTTTCATTTACCTCTACTAAACTATTGGAGGCATATCATGCAGTTACAAATTATTCTCATTGGTGGATTAAAGTAGTTTTTAAAATAAAAGCTTTTGCAAATTCCCTGCTGGCTCTTCCAAGCCAAACGGCCGGTGGCAATGCTACTTAAACGGTGCTCTACAATTCAAACCTTACCTCTAACAGAGGCAAAGCAGGGAGGTCTTATTCTAAAAGGGCATGTGTAAGTGGTTTTGCTTGATCCAGCGTTTAGGTCTGAGACCTCCAGCTTACCAACCGCCTTCCACTTTGCAGCCTTCTTAGAGGCAGCGGAGGCCCCAGGGCCCTGAGAGTCTGATCTTGCACTCCTGTCACATGACCTCGACTCCTTAAAGAGGGTACTTGCCCTTAATTTCTTCATCTACAAAACTGGGGCAGCAATAGGAAGGCTCATCTCCTTCACTGAGGGATTCGGGGGTAAAATAAAATACTGCCTCATTACCTTGCAGTGAGAACTCTGCAAATGGAGTACTGTCTTTGAACAGAAGGTCAGCAGCAGCAAAGTGTGTCTGTGACAAGGAAAGACTGTGCCAGTCAAGCCTTGGTCGTTATGTAGCGGAGAGTGTTGCCATCGGTCCCTGCCCTACGCCTCACCACCTCCTGCAGGCTGCTGACTCCAAGCCCTTGTGACCTGGTCCCAGGCCTTTTCTGGTCAGGGTACTTGGCCCTCAGAGTACTTGGCCCTCATGCAAGGTACATTGGGGTGCTGGGAGCCAGTGAATCCCCCTGCTCAGCAGTCATTGGGTAGTGAATGCTGTTGGTATGAAATGTCATTGGTAGTGAAATTAACCATCATTGGGTAGTGGATGCTCCAGCTGCCTTGCCCACGGGGTGGGCAGCTCTGAGATGTAGGGCCTGTGTGGCCTCCCACGGGGGCCCAGTGTCTTGCATGGAGTTGCCCACAGCAGGAACCTCCTCATGCACTCCCTCTGTGGGCCTCCTCCCCTTCTCCTCTCTTTCCTGCTCCACTTCCAGGGCCTCCTGGCTTCATCTCCCAAATGCACTCTGGATTGGCTTCTTGGGGGAGCCCAATCTGTGATGGAAATATTGCAGATATTGGCCAAGGAACACTTTGTTCCTCAGTGTCTCACACACTGCCACTCTGCTCACAGTTTGCTGCTTCCTCTTACCTTCCATGTTCTCTGCCATTTCCCACAGTTGGTGCTGCCCACAGCCCCATCAGGTCAAGTTGAATATTCATGCATGAAATTTGACCAACTTGGCTCTTCATGTGTTACTGTCCCGGCCATCAGCCCAGGCACTGTAGATTGTCAGAGCGGGATGTCGAGTGGGACTGGTCCTATTGTCTTGAATTAGCAGCCAGTACCCAGAGCTAAGGACCAAGGGGGTGAGGTAGCCCTTGGTACTAAGGAGCGCTGCCTGTTGTGCGTTATAAGGGTGGGTACCACTCCTCGGGGCTCCAGAGGGAGTCCTGCACCCGCCTGAGTCCCCTGTGTTGATCAGGGTGTGGTGGAGGGCCGGAACCTGGAGAGCCCCTGTCCTCCCCCGCTCACTTGTTGCAGTACTGTGTCTGCAAAGGCCATCTATGTGGAGCCTCACCTCCCGGAACCTTCTGCTTCACTCTGCCCTGGTGCCACCTCTTTGACCCCAGTCCTCTGGTACCACCTCCCCTTCTTCCACCTCACCTTACCTGTTCACAGCACGGTCACCTTTCCCGGTAACTGTGGCCGGGTCTTTAAATTCGCCTGGGCTCTGGCCGTTGAGTCCTGGTGCCCTCTGATCAGGCCCGCCCTGGAGGAGCCCTGCTGCTTTGGTCTCTGGACTTGGGCCTGGCTGTCCCACAAGCAGAGGCCCAACCCCAGGCATAGGCCAGACCCCTGATGCTCCAGCCCCCGGTCCCCAGCCAGTCTCCCACAGCCTGGCCACCTCCCCCGCCTTGCTCTGGGGCTGGTCCTCCCCGCCCCATGGTGGTTATTTTTACCCTCATTCCCCCTAACCTTTCTGGAGTGTGCTCACGGAGCATGCGCTGAAGACGGAGCCAGAAAGGCGGCGAGCGTGCGAGGGGCGGCCATGTCCAGTGCTGCGCTGTGTCCAGTGGCAGGGGCCTCTGCCAGTAGGAAGGTCAGAAATGTCCCTTCTCTTCGCTGTCTTCAGAGGAGAAGGAAGTCTTCAGGAGGGAAGTCTCCCCAAGTTCTTGGTCCATTTTCCTATAGGCATCTTTGTCCTCTTCTTTCCTGTTAGGATAGGAATGATTTCTTTAACTTTTAGAAGGACAGTTCCTTGGCCTATTTCATGGACCCTATTTCTTTCTTTTCTTTCTTTTTTTTTTTCATTTATTTGTAACTCTGCCCTTTCAGCTGAATCCAGATGGGCTCAAGTTTCCTGCATGTGAAGAACAGATAAAATGCTGCCCCCCGCACCTCTTTCAGAAAGTCCTCCTGTATTATATTTTGAATGCAGTTCCCTCCGCCATCTGAGATGCAGTCATTGCTTTACAGCAGTTGTAGTCACTATCATGAGAGATGAAGCTGGTCTCAAGGACCCTAGGAGGTTGCAAAGAGCCACCTGAGAAATTCGATGCAGAATTCTCCAAGGGGGGAAGTTAAATGAAGCAAACGACAGGTATACATTTTGTAAAATGACGAAACTGTCAGTTGTGGTTGGTTCAATTGTCTCTTTTTAGAAAATATAAGGGACTCAGCTGAAAATGTTAGCACCATTTCAGAGATGTAGCGGGTTGGCTGGAGGATTCAGGACCAACCTAGAATCATCAGTGGCATTTTTATATACCTGTAACCATAAAAACAAGTAATAGAAAAAAAAATCCAATAGCAGGAAAGCCAGTCCAGATACCCAGGAATAACCTTAGTGAGAAATGCGCAATACTTCTGAGACAAAACTGTAAAATTCGGAAAGTAATATAACGATACCCGTTCTACCGAAATTAAAACACAAATTTAATACAGTTCCAACTGGCACCCAGTTAAGTACGTTAAGTATGTTATTTTAAATAAACATTATTTTACAGAATTTGTCTTGCTGTTTCTAAAGTCCGTGTAGAACTGAAAATGAGCAAGAAGAACCAAGACAGTTTTGAAAAAGTGAAATTGTCATGAGAACCTGCTCTAACCCAGTGTCAAAATGTGTTGTAATAATTAAATAGTCAAATAGATCCAAAGACTAGAATAGATAATCCACACACAGACCTATGGAGTATATGGAATTTGTTAAGTGATAAATTCACTCACTTTTCCAATGAATAGGGAAATAATGAAGTTTTAAATAAATGGTGTTAGAACAATTGAGTGTGCCTTTGGGAGAAGATCATATTAGACATCTGTTTTATACCAGTCACCCCCAAAAAGATAGATGAGAATTTGTTAATGACATTGAGATAGGAAAAGCATTCTTAGTAAGTCAACAAGAACTGTAATAGAAACAACTAATAAATCTTAATAGAAGCCCTATTGAAGGGGCAAAGGAAAATGCTTAAAGGGATTTTCAAAAAAGGATATACAAGTAGTAAAATTAGAGAAGAGACTCATCTTTGTGAGTTGTGTTAATTTCCTCTGGCTGCTGTAACAGATAGACACTTAGTTGCTTAAAACAAGACAAATGTATCCCCTTACAGTTCTGGAGGCCAGAAGTCTAGACTGGGTGGGTGTGGCCATATTCCCATGCAGGCTCTTTCTGCACAGGCTCTTCTGCTTCCTGGCCTTCTTCTCTGGCTTCCTGCACTCCCCCTGTAGGCTCTTCCAGAGGCACCTGGGTTCATGGCCCCTGGTCCTTTTCAGAGCCAGCAACGTGGCATCTTTCCATCTCCCCTCCCTTTGCTTCAGCGTCACAGTGTTTTCTTGTGGTCCTGCCTCCCTTTTATAAGGACCCTTGCAGGTACATTGGCCCACCTGCAGGTACATTGGCCCACCTGCTGGTCCAGGGTCACATCTTCATCTCGGGATTCTTAGTTTAATCACACCCACAAAGTCCCCTTAGCCATGCGAGGCCACATAGTGACAGGTTCTGGGGATTAGGATGTGGCCATTTTCGGTGGATCCTCATTCTGTCTCTTCCATACTATTAGGAAACATAAAAATAACATAAGTTATGATTTTTAACTATCACATTAGCAGAGTTTAAGGTGAGGGTATGGGGAAATGGGCATTTTGATAGACTCTGGAGTATAGATTATGACATCTGCTTAGGAGGACACATCAGCTCTCCTTAAAATCAATGATAGGTATACCCATGAATCTGGTAATTCTGTGTCTTGGGATTTGCCTTCCAGAAACACTGAGTGAGCTCTCGGCACAGAGAAGTAGATATGATCTTCATGGCAATGCTGTTTGTGGAAGAAAAAAGAAACATTATAACTAAGTGTTTATTGTTTGGAAATGACCAGAAAACCAACCCATAAATATGGAATATAAGTACTAGGGAATATTACAGAGCAATGAAAAAACTGAGGAGGCTCCAACCTCAAAGATCTCCAAGTTATGGCTCAATGAAAAGAAGTCATTTGCAAAATAGCATGCAGATAGTGATGCTATGTAGGGCAAACAACATGTTCAAAACACCATATTCCCACAGGCAGAGGAAGATTTGAAAGCATAAATGACACAGTACTAACTGGTTGTATACAGGGAGGTTGAGGTAATGTCCAAGGGACTTCAGCTTTATTTACAAGTGTGACTCAGGAGTGTATTCACGTATTACTTGCATAATATAAAAGAAAGTTTAAAATGTAAGGGCAGGCCGGGCGTGGTGGCTCACGCCTGTAATCCAAGCACTTTGGAGGCCAAGGCAGGCGGATCACCTGAGGTCGGGAGTTCAAGACCAGCCTGACCAACATGGTGAAACCCCATCTTTATTAAAAAAAAAAAGAAAAAAGAAAGAAATGTAAGGGCAACGTATAATGAAACAAAAGGTCAGATATTCTGTAGTGATCTCCAGAAGTCCACATTCTTTAAGAAATCAAACTTGATTCTAGGGCTACAGATTACATATGAACATAGCCATGTGGGGCCCAGGGTTCTTTTTAGCTGGCTTCCTAAGAAGTATTAAGTTTTAACAGGAAAGTTGAAGAGAATAGGGGAGCTTGGAAGCACATCTTTGAAAATGAAGAGATTGCGTTTTCACCAGTCAAGGTGTTTTCCATGTGGCAGTTTATTTCTACCTCCAGGGCCCCTTTATTTGATCTCTTGTCTCTCTTTCCTCACCTTTGGATTGATTTTCCATGTTGAAATCAAGAAAAGCCTGGGGAATCTCATCTGACCATAGTTGGGCTGTAAAGAGGAGTTTGTGGGAACATTTCCTGTGATTCTCCTGAAATTACAAAACCACACAAGCAAGGGTTTGATCACATGGTAAGGTGGGTCAAGGTGATCTCAAGCAAGCAAGCTCTAGAGTCACTTCCAAAATGTGGGCTCCTGCTAGACATGCGTGTGAGACGTCTGTTCAGATGGGCTGATGGAGGGAGGTCGCTGTGGAACTGCACTTAGGGCTGGGGAATGTTTCCCTGTAGACTCACCGCGATCTCTTAAGAACCCTGATGTTCCTAGACAATAATACTTTTTAAGAATTGTAATTGCTTTAAAAGTCTCCAACACTAAAGCAGAGTGTGTATCATCCTGTCGTATGCTATCTGGATCATAGTATAAAAAATGTCCCCAACTCTCAGCCAGCTTGAGTCTATTACAAAATTTCAACTGCAGCCTTATGTCCAACTGTTTTTTTTCTTCTCCCTGAGACAGAGTCTCACTCTGTCGCCCAGGCTGGAGTGTTGTCATGGTGTGATCTCGGCTCACTGCAACCTCTGCCTCCCATGTTCAAGCAATTCTCCTGCCTCAGCCTCCCAAGTAACTGGGATTACAGGCGCGCACCACCACACCTGGCTAATTTTGTTTTTTAGTAGGGTTTTGCCATGTTGGCCAGGCTGGTCTCAAACTTCTGACCTCAGGTGATCCGTCTGACTTGGCCTACCAAAGTGCTGGGATTACAGGCGTGAGCCACCTCACCTGGCCCCAAATGTTATTTTTAAAAACCTAAGTGTTAGCTAGATTGATTAAAATGCAGATGGCATTGAGCAGAGCCCCCCTATATCCACATCCATCATCTGATGGCCTGCCTTCAGATGGGTGGACAGACAGAGGTCCACTCCTTTTCTGAAAAACCAGCAGAGTTTACATATAGCTCCGCTGCCCTGGTTTAATTAACTTCTATGCTTCACTCTTAATCCTGACCTTCAGGGTCGGGGATTCGCAGGAAAGGAGTTCTTTGCCAGCTTATTAAATGGCATTCTTCCTTGATTAGGGCTGGCATGCATACGTTATCAGAAGTAGAAATCAAGAAACAGAATCAAACCAACACGTTCCTTGTCTTTATGTTTTGGTAAAATCACATCCATCCCTCTGGTGAGAGAAGACTCGCCTTGGTTTTGCGCCCCAGGTGATAAGGCTCTTCAGGTTTCTGCTTGCTCTGAAAGATTCCATAATATAAATAACTTTCTTTAAAAGCTCATCTGTTTTGCATTTTGAGACAGTTTCGACACTGCCAGGGAGAGCTGCTAGCCAGGAGTTTGGCTGAAGCTGGCTCCTGCATCCTTCCCGTCCTGGAGAGTGAGTCTGCGTGGGTGTCTTCCTGCAAGATCAAAGCCTGACTCGAGCTTGGCCGAGTGGAACTTGAGTTCTAGGGAGTGTGATTCTTGGTGGCAGGGAAGAGGTGAAGGATGTCTTCCTGTGACCAGCATCCCCTGGCTGGGAAGGGCAGGATCCACCATGTGCTGGGAGGTGGGGGGCATTTTAGGCCTACTCTCCACCCCCAGCCCTGGCAGGCTGTGCACGGAAATGAGAAAAGCAACTCTGGAGAGCTGGGGTGCAGTTGGGTCCCGCCTGCCCAGGCTTACTTTGAAAGACTGGAACTGTCGCTGTATGAGCTGGCCCCCTCCAGGGCCTTCTCTGGCGCCCTCAAGTCTGTCTATGTGGGAAGTGGGGGGGGACTGCATTAGGGAGCCCTTTCTGGGGTTCCTTTCTGGGGGAGTATATGTGTGGTATGCAAATGTAGCCTGCCTCCCATGTTTTGCTGCATTGTACAGACAAGCAAGGGGCGTGTAGGGGCCTGGAAGTAGATCTTGTCTGCAAAGGACTATCTCTGGAAGTTGGGGAGATGGTGGCGAGGCCTAATCAGGGTCCAGGAGGGAGGGAAAGTGGCCTGCCAGGTAGTCAGGCATTCTGTCCAGTGGGACAGGAACTTCTACCGTCTTTCTGGTTCCAATCTTGTCTGTGCTGTCTGCAGACTTGCACATACTGATGCCTTGAAGCTCTCATTTCATTCTTCTGCTGAATCCTGCTTTTAAGAAGGATGGGTACCCCCACCTGGAGCCCACACTCCCTCCCTGGACTCACCTTCCACCTTCCCCATTTTCCCCCAGCCCAATCCATACCACTTGTGTCTCTGAGCCTTTGCGTGTCCTGTTCCCTCAGCTTGTGACGTCCGCGGCTCTGCCCCATGGTGTTTCCACGTGATACCCTGTGGTTTTCCAGGTACCAGAAGGGCACCTCTCTTAAACATGTCTATAGCCGCTTTGACAGGTAATTTCTGGAGGCACAGTTCTGTTCCTGAAGTCATTGATATTTGAGCCCCATCTGCCTTAGAAGGCACCGGAGTGGTACCTGAAAAGACAGACTCCAGCCCAGTGGGTTTCCAAGGGTCTTCTCCAGAGCTCTGGAGCTCAAAGGAGGTTCAGGGACCACCACAGAGAGTGCCTATCGGGGGGCCGATGGGACAGGCAAGACTCAAAACTTGAGATCCGAAACCCCTGGCAGGCTTGAATAGAGCAGCTCCACTGCTTTGTGCTGACTGAGGTTTCTCCTAGATTTCCATGATCACCTTCAGTTCTCTGCAGAAAGTCTGTCTCAGTAGGCTCCAGCTCCCTGACAAAGCACCGAGACTGGGTGGCTTCAACAGCAGACACTGATTTCCCACAGTTTGGAGGCTGGAGGTCCACATCAAGGCGTTAGCAGATTTGGTTTCTGGTGAGGGCTGTCTTGGCTTGCATATGGCCGCCTTCTCACTGCATCCTCACAGGGTGGAAAGAGTGGGTGTCAGTGTCTCTTCCCCTTTTTGTAGGATGCTGGCCATATTGAATTGGAAGCACCCTCTTGACCCTTTTAACCTTGACTGTCCCCCTACAGGCCCTGACTCCAAACACTGTCACACTGAGGTTCAGGCTTCGACATATTTTGTGGGGACACACCAGTCCATGGCAAAGCCTGTAATCCGCTCTACAGTATTCCAAGCTTTAAGATGAGGAGACCAAGGCTTAACTTCTCAAGGTCATCCAGATAGAGACAGCAGGCCTTGCCTGGGCCCCTTTGTTTTAGAAGCCCAGCTGGCAGGCATCCTGGGTGTGGTGTTTCCCTGTGGCTCCCTATGGGGTGTTAGCCACCTCTGGCTGCAACAGTCATGGAATTGCTTCTTCTGCCAGCTGTTTCTCAGTGGGAACTGTGGTGGTGGTTGCATTCGTGTAGACATTTCTCAAAGTTCTTAATAAGGTACACCTAAAATGGGGGTGCTTTTTTTTCCGATGGAGTCTTGCTCTGTCGCCAAGGCTAGAGTGCAATGGCGCGATCTTGGCTCACTGCAACCTCTGCCTCCCGAGTTCCAGCAATTCTCCTTTCTCAGCCTCTGGAGTACTGGGATTACAGGCACCTGCCACCACGCCTGGCTAATTTTTGCATTTTTAATAGAGATGGGGTTTCACCATGGTGGCCTGGCTGGTCTCGAACTCCTGACCTCAGATGATGGGCCTGCCATGGCCTTCCAAAGTGTTGGGATTACAGGCGTGAGCCACTGTGCCCAGACTGGGTGTGTGTTATTGTATGTATATCATACCTCAGCAAAGCTGATTAAAACCATGCTTTGGGTGTGCGTGAGTGTGGGAGTTGGCTTCTGAAAGGCGCGGACTGGGAACTCCCTTAGTACACGTGCTTGTCCTGTAGTGAGTTTTGGGTAAAAATTAGATGGGATGGTGCGCTAGGATGGATGTCTCTATGAACGTCCTCTGGCCCCGGATCCACACGTGAGATCACCTGGAAGTCCTGGATTTGGGGGCAGGCATGGCCTTGTGGCTCTGGCTAGTTGTAGCATCCCCAGAAGAGACTCACCAGGTGGGCAGAGCCTGGCTTCCCCAGGACAGGCTCTCACCCTTGGCAGCCCAGGCCAGACACTGGGGGTGAGGGTGCTGTGTGGCAGGGAGCGGGGTGGGTTGTGCAGAGGCTCTCACCGTGCTTTTGTGTTGCTGGACAGAGGGCCCTTTTCTGAGAAAGTTTCCTCATTCCATCTTGGGCACCGTGGGGTGGGGAGGGCAGCTTCCTGACCTCAAGGGAGGGTAGAAAATATGAAACTTCCCCCTCCCCCTGCAGGCCACCGTAACTTTCTCTGTGCTGGATTGGATTCATAATTTTGAACTGTGTCATGAATGCATTTTGCTTTGTCTGGCAATCTTCTGCAGACCATGAAATGGCTGCTTTAAATGGAGGATGCATGTGTAGAAAATGCAGGAATGACACCTCCCCTCTCCCGCCGCCATCCCTGTCCCACAGGAGCATGCAAGGACCTGGGGCGAGGCTTGCTATTCTGTATACGGGGGGAAGTATAGAAAATCATTACTAAACACAGCCTTTTGCCCCGTGAACTCATTCAGCTTGTGGTTTTCTTTTCAGCCGTCCCAGCGGTGTAGGTTTTGGTAGCCATGAACCTATTACACCTATGAGGACAGCATCCCGCCAGTGTGGGGGCTGGACATGGGGCCCATTTGGGGCTGCAGTTCTCTAGGATGACTTCGAGCAAGTTCAGCCCCAGTCTCCTCATCCTAAAACTAAGAATATTATACAGTGGATTTTAGATTCACTGTGGACTGAATTGTGCCCTTCTCAGAATTCATGTGTTCCCTTCAGACATGGAGAGAGCCTGATAACTTGGCAGAGGGGCAGGAAGATCTCCAGTAAAGCCACAGCCTGCGTGACAGTGAGCGGCACGAAGGAGGTGGTGTCTTCGGGGCTGTCAGCTCCCCGGGCGAGGAACAATCGCTGGTCTGTGGAAGGAGCAGGAGCACGGAGGCTGAGAGCCCACCTCGTGCGCTGGCCCGAGGAGGCCCCCGGGAACCTGCCAACAGTGTTTCTTTGTGCTCTCGGCTCCCAGGACAGACAACCTGAAGCCGGTAGCTAGAAGTCTAGCCACCAGGCAGCAGTTTAAATCAAAATAATCACTTTAAGAAACGGTAGGGAACTTTGCTGGAGAACCATTTCCTCCACCCTGAAATGGGAAAACACGTTCTGATTTATGCTGCTGGCTCGGGGCAGCTCAGTGAAACGTGTGCAGCTCCGCGTTTGATGGCCCCTCCCTTCATCCGCCCCGCTGCAGGGATGAGAAAGCATTTAGAAGGAGTATATGGAAGGCCGTTAGGGCCAGAGTGGCTGTTGAAAGGCCCAGCTCTGCAGGAAAGTGGCCTTCAGAGGCCAGAGGTGCAGACAGCGGGGCTGGCAGCCCCAGGGCTGGAAGCAGCTGCAACCAGCGTGGGGGGTTGGTGGTGTTTTGAATTGAGCTTTTTAGGAAAACTCTACGGAGCCCTTGTAACTAAACGAGGTCACTTTTGAAGACCCCCATTGCTCAATGAGAAGCAGACATAGTCCACCCAGGAGGGGCATGTGCAGAGCCTGGGAACACGGGCTTTGCCGTCACCTGCCGGCAGTGGTGCCACGGGGCTTGTCTCTCTACTGGGGCTCCTCTTGCTGCCCCTGCGTTTCCCCCGTGATTTATCATCTGCAGACATTGACATGCACGTGGAGGAACTGTAGTTGTGTGGAGTCTCTGGACATAAAGTAATTTCTAAGAGCAAGCAAGCTAGTGGGATTGGGGGTCACAGCCCTTTAGGAGAAAGTCCATTTTCTCGTAAGAAAGTAGAGAATTGGGGTCAACGGCCCCTACTCCCCACCCCTGCCCCTCATCTAGACCAGCATTTCTTACAGGCACTGAGGGCTGTCAGGAAGGATGCATTATGTCAGGAATAAGAACAGTTCTGGAAAAATAAGTCTGGGATACAGCAGGCTGTCATGATGGGGCCATCTGAGCCTTTGACCTGGTCGTGGACCTGATCTGCCCCGGGGGACCATGGAGGGCCCCTGGCTCAGACCCCACTTACTTTAGGGCCCCTGCTTGGCCTTGGGTAAGGCATTCTGTCTTTTATTTGGAAAATGTATCAGTGACACGCGGCTGGGGGAGGCCTTGGACTCTTGGGGGAGAAGGAAGGGGTGGCAGGAGCCCTGGCACTTCCTGCCTGCTGCCCCTCTCTCTAGTCACTGGAGTTCTCTCTGTCTCCTAGACATGATGTACCACTGGGGGTATTGGCCCCCTCCCGCCCAGCTCTTAATTCCAGAGGTAGAATTAAGATACTGGAATATTCAAAGTGCCTGTCTGGGCGGGGAAGAAACAACCCATTTATCCTCATTGTTTCAGATGCAGTGAAGCTGTGAACATTTGGAAGTGGGCTGGCTGTGCTGTTCTTTTGGTGACAGTTGGTGGAGAGTGTCCATGCATGTGGCGTCTGATTGGCCTCTGGCATGAGATGCTAATGCACAGAGTAAGGACTTGCCACCCAGGGGGCAGCGTTTGGCTTCTGGTGCCTGTGATGTTGGCTTCTGTTATTGGTGCCTCAGTTTCCTCAGCTGTTAATCCGGATAACGATGGGGTCATCGTGAGGATTAAAGGAGAATGCAGGCACTGCACCTGGCATACATGCGTTAGCTGTTCCTGATCTTGACAGCAGTGATAGTAATCAGGACAGTAGATATTCATGACACTTGGGGATCAGGAGTGTGTTTGAGTCACTAGGGGACGAGGAAAAGAAGAACTCCCTCCCTCACCTGCTGTTTCTTGAGAATACTCACTTTTGACCATCTCTCCTTCTTTATGCTTTTTCTATTCTTTCTTTCCTTATTTCTCTTTCTCTTCTTTATTCAGCACCTGCATGGGGGCAGTATGGATCCAAGTCCTGTTACTGGAAATCTGACTTGGTGGGGTAGGTGGGGCCGGCAGGGTGGCTTCATCAGAAATCCACATCCTTCCCCACCCTGACTTCATTGCTTGGCCTTGGGTAAGGCATTCTGTCTTTTATTTGGAAAATGTAGACAGAGCTGCCTCTCATGCTGGCTGCCAGGGTCATATACAGGATGTGGAGGAAATGCATAGGCGGCTGGCAGTTGAGATCCCATTAATATAAGAAATGGGGCTGGGTGCGGTGGCTCACCCCCGTAACCCCAGCAGTTTGAGAGGCTGAGGTGGGCGGATCACTTGAAGTCAGGAGTTCGAGACCAGCCTGGCCAACATGGTGAAACCCCGTCTCTACTAAAAATGCAAAAATTATCCGGGCGTGGTGGTGCATGCCTGTAGTCCTAGCTATTTGGGAGGCTGAGGTATGGGAATCGCTTAAACCCAGGAGGTGGAGGTTGCAGTGAGCCAAGATCGTACCACTGCACTCCAGCCTGGGTGACAGAGCAAGACCCTGATTCAAAAAAAAATAAAAAAGGTCTAAGAAGAGGAAACCCAGTGGGGATGGTAGGGAGGGCTGGTGCAAACACCACCAGGCTGGCACCTGAGGGCACTGAAGATTAAGGGAGTCACCTGCCAAAGCTTGCTCCTGGGAAAGCTCATGCAGACGTATGGAGGGCAGAGGGCATAGGGAGGCTGCTCAGGAGCCCACCGGACTGTGCTGTTGAGTACCCACTTTTGCATGGAAATACACATATACAGACTTACTCACAGACCACACCCATTTGCAAACCAACCGATGGTTAGATTTAAAATGTTATCACCTTAAGCCAATAAAAAGAATTTTTTTTAAATTAATATCTTGAAGAGCTTCAGGCCTTTGCCTGTCTGTATTGGGGACTGCAGCTTTGCCTGTGACCTTAGGGACAGTCACATGGGCATTCAGGCAGAAGCCACATCTTAAGACTTAGAGCATTTATGAATTGGTAGAAGAGCATTTAAAGCATTGGTGTGGCAGCTTAAAAGAGGGACTGCTGTGAGTTTTAAAAGCTTCTGGTCAAAATCTAGAAAATGTTGGGTTTTCTATGGACTCATGAGGGAGGGGAGGGCTCATATGTATTAATCCATGTGTTAATCACCCCTGCCACACTGGGGGTGAACACCCACAGGGTTCCAGGTCATCTGTGCAGATCCCACTATATTCTGTGCATTGTTTTACTTTGTAAAATGAGGATAAAAGGAGCAACCGTGAGTGCAAGGGCTGTCAACTGATGGGCCAGTGGGCGGGGAATGGGTGAGACTGGACCCACATGACGTCGGCTGCAGTCTGTGATTTGGTTATAGGCGCACAAGCTCTGCTGTATTACGTATAAGGAGCTGTTTCAGCTTGTCTTTGGTAGTTGGACACAGTCTTGCAAATCATGCCATTAATCCATACAGCCCATGGCCACACATCTATAATGGTCTCACATGTATAGGATACAACAAAGGCATGCAATGAAATGGCTAGAGAATGAAGCAGAGCTGGGGCATGGGCTGAGGATCTCAGGTCCTTGCATAGGAACCCAGGGCTCCCGGTATCTCATCTGGACAGGCACAGGAGCTCTGGGTGCTCCAGGCCTGTGTCTCATCTGGACAGGCACAGGAGCTCTGGGTGCTCCAGGCCTGCCTCGGAGGCAGTTAAGAGAGAGTCCCTTATGCTGGCATTTGGTTCTGGCCATCATTGCCTCACGAGTCTTGGTTGCTGGTGTGTTTGTCTGTCTCTCCTCATTCCCTGTGCGTTGGGCAGATACTGACTGAGAGAGTGGGGGTGGTGCTATTGTAGGGCCAGGGGCCATGGCTAGCCCAGGAGGAAGGCCCCCAGCCGGGGGTCCAGCCTCACTGCATTCGGCCCCAGGCTTGAAGGAGAGGAGCTGGCATCAAAACTAGAAAGAAAACATCAGCCATCTCTCCTGTCTCAGGGATAAGGGTTTATTTTAATGAACAGAGGCATCCTTGAAGCAATTGGGTATGGTGGGCCCATCTGGGTC